>APFE031328825.1:47907-85511 GCA_000404065.3 Pinus taeda | reverse complement strand
TCCCCTGCATGAAGTTCTTTGAGTACCTTGTCAGTTTCATCTTTTATCAGTCAATTTAATAGATCACCTTCATGAATTTTCCAAAAAAGAGAACCATCTAAAATACAAAACTTTAAATCTTTCATTTTTATAAACCTTTTCTTTGTTCTGGATAACTCTGGAGGAGCCTGCAGGTTTAATAATACATAACATATATCAGCATACCAAGGTGATTCTAGAAAGGCCTGGCTGATTTATGGAGTCACCATCTCCTGTTCATTATCTAGTTCATTAATATCTAGGGCTTGGCAATTGGTTTCAGTCATGAGTCTAGCCAATCCCTGTCCTTTTATAAACTTTGTAGGTTTTATTACAATATCATACTCTAATATAGTAGCACTCCATTTACCTCTTTTGCCTTCAATCCCCTCTTGGGTTAGGATATCTTTGACAACAGTGCTTGGCACATAAGCTATTATATGAGAGTATAGTATGTAGACTCTAAAACCTTTGATGGCTTTTACAAGTGCATAATCTTGTTTTTCCATGATTGGGTATTTTAGAGGTGCATCCATCAGTGCTTTCCTAAAGAAGGATATGGGTCTCTCACATCCTTGATCATCTTTCTGTAGCAAAACAGCAACAATAGCATGTTCTAATGCAAATGAAAATATTATGAAGTCTCTATCGAATTTTGGGCTGGTAAGGACTGGTGTTTTGGTCAAATCCATTTTGATTTCTTCAAATGCTTGTTTGGCTTCTATTGTCCATTTGACCTTGAAATCTTTTTTAAGCATATTATTCAATAATCTAATTAATTCAGCCAAGTTGGGTATGAATTTTCTTAAACAGTTGATCTTCCCTACAAAAGCTTGGAGTTCTTTGACATTTCTGGGATGTGGTATTTGTAAAATGGCTGCTATTCGGTCAGGGTCAATCTTAAGGCCATATTTTGAGATTATGTGGCCTAATAGTTTGCCCTCTTCTAGGCCAAATAATGACTTCTTTGGATTTAGTGATATACCATATTTTCTGCAAATTAAAAACACTTGTCTCAAATGATTTAGATGTTGGTGATCTGATTTGGAGAAGGCAGTGAGGTCATCTAGATATATGACTAGAAAATCATGAATCTCCTTTGCAAAAGCTATGTCCATTGCTCGTCGAAAGGTTGCCCCTGCATTCTTAAGTCCAAATGGCATTTTCACATATTTGAAAGTTCCCCATGGAGTTGTAAATGCAGTTTTTTCCTGATCATTAGGGTGAACTAAAATATGGTTGAAGCCTAAAAACCCATCCAAAAGTGAAATTCTAGAGGCACCTACTACCCTTTGTAAAATGTGTTCCATCTTAGGTAAGGAGTAGTGGTCCTTTAAAGAGACTTTATTTAGACTCCTCAAATCAACACACAGTCTAATTTCTCTTGTTTTCTTCCTAGTGGGCACTAAATTAGAGATCCATTCTAAAAATCTAATGGGTGCAATTATCCCAGCTTCATACATTCTTTTGACTTCCTTTTCAATTAGAGGGAGGAGTACAGGATTGACCCTTCTGAGTTTTTGTTTAAAACGTTTTTTATTTTCTTTGAGGGGTATTGTATGTTGAATCACAGAAGTATCATAAGATTTGAGATCTTCATAGCTCCATGCAAAAACGTCCTGGAATTCTTTGAACAGTTCAACATATTTAAGCTTTTGGTCAGGAGGCAAAGTTTTGGACAATTTTATCATTTTAGGATTTCGTTCAGTTCCTATATTACAGTCCTCAATCTTTGCATTTAGAGGTTGCATTTTGGGCTTCCTTGAAATATCATTAGAACAAAAAATGTCTTCCAGAAGAGTTAATCCTGTGGGTAAATAATTGTCCTTTAAATCAATAACTTTAGATTCTCCTCCAACAATTTCATCATAATCTATTTCTTTAAGCTCTTGCAACTCTTTGCTGGTAAATTTTGTTGGATGTAGTATTTGAGTTGTTGTTTCAGATGAAATGTGTATTTCAATTTTGTCTATTTGATCAACTTCACACACAATGCCCGTGTCTATATTAGTGCTAGAAAATTCTCCTTTTAGGGTCAAGAAATTGTTAATCTAAGTGTCATTGTCAAGCACTTGCCAATTTTTTATATTGCCAGGTACAGTTGGCCTATGTTTAATCTCAGCTGTAAAATAATTATTAGGCTCAAATGGCAGTTTACAAGAGCTGGCAAATGTTGCTATACTGTGAGCATGCAAATTGTGTTTCCTTGGAATTTTGGCAAGCTTTTCAAGAAAGGTATTGAGTATTTCAATTGTTTCCCCTCTATAAGATCTTAATCTGGGATCTTTTGTGAGGAATTTTCCTTTCATTTGTTGAATAACTAAATCAAAGTCTCCCAAAATTGATACCCTAACTGCCCCTAAGCTTCTGATCAATTTGAGTCCTAGCAAGAGGGCTTCATATTCAGCCATGTTATTTGTGCATCTAAAATTCAACCTGTATGCATGTCCTTCAACATGATCATTTTCCATATTATGTATCCAAATCCTTGCTCCTACTCCTAGTTTATTGACTGATCCATCAAATTCCAAATACCATAGGATTTCTTGATTATAGCCCGTATCAGGAGTCTTAGAAATTTTCTTACTAGGGAGATTTTGATTTTGAGTTTCATGTAGTTCCCTTGGTGTGTCTAAGATACCATTGTTCACGGAAATTTCTTGAATTTGAACACTAGATTTCTCATTTATGAATTTTTTCTGCTCTAAAGCCAAAGCCTTGACATCAATTAGGGAATTTGTTTCAACATTAAAGAGAATGAAAGAGTCTAAATCAGAGTGTATGGAGTAGATGGGAAAATTCTGGGGTTTCTCTTGACTAATTACGACATACTTCATTAAATTCTCTCTATATAACTTCTTTGGTTGCCCAAATACTGAAATAGTTGCATAAGACATGTCCAACTATAATGATCCTTGCAGTTTTGCTCCCCAAGACCTAGATAACAACATGCCATATTTGGGTGGAATATCATCTACCACCACATCCATTAAAATTGTTTTGGTCGGGTATTGGACTAATGATACACATAAGTCTTTGATTAGTCCTAGACATATAACCTGGCTGGAATCAAAAGAAAACAAGTCTTTGTATAGCCTGGTAATATCTAGGTACAACTTCTCCATTACATATTTGGGCATTAAATTATGAGAAGCACCAGAATCAAACATTGCATTATGGAGTATCTTATCATGAATGTTAAGACTTACATGGAAAGGAGGAACCCCTCCATCTACCGATTTTCTGTTTACTTCAGGGCCAAAAATTAATTTAGGTTGGTCATCAAGGACATTTACTGCATCTCTGTTTTCTGAAATTTGAAGTGATCTACTGATTTGTTCTCTATAGACATGATGCTTAGCCAGTTATGACAGTGGAATGGCTATTTTTAACTTGCCTATTTTGGTCTCAAGGTTGAAAGGTTTTTCAGTTTGAATTTTTGCATTTCGGGCAGCAAGGTTTTCTTTTTCTACTGCATTTTCTGTATTTATCTCTTTTACAAGAATGTTGTTATGAGCTGAAGTTGTTCCTATGTCAATTTTTGGAGGTTCTCCCACAATTTCTTTCGAAGGAATGGAAGTTGAAGAGTGTTTATTTGGTTGTTGATTATCTGAAACATCTTCAATTGTTGGATTGTTTTGGTTAGGAATTGCTTTAGGAGTTTGTATAGGAGGGTTCTTGATTTTAGCTTTGGTAGGTTGCTTGGTTTCTTTCTGTTTATGGTCATCAGGGACATCTATTCTCCTACTTCTCAGATTATATTGTTTGTGAACTTCATAGATGGTTATGTCATATCCCTCCCTAAAATCAAGTGATTCCCCTGATTGAATTTGAAACTGACCAAGAGTGTGAGCCTCTTAGTCTTCTTGGGTCAAGAAAAATTGTTGTTCACTATTGAGACCCATTAAGTTAATTTGAGTGTCTTCTGTGGGCTCACTAGAAGTTGAAGCTTCAGCATAGTTTTCTTGGAATGGAGGTCTAATGCTTTAGTCAGGGCCAGCCTTTCCGGTGTTAGAGTTCTGGTTTTTCCTAAAGTTTGGATTTCTCCCGGTATTGCTTGGCTGACCATCCCGAGAGGATTTTCTCTCAATTTTTTCTACTCTATCACCAAGTCTGTCCATTCCTTTAATGATAGCATCTAGTTTTTGTTCAAAGGCAGAAGGTTCTTCATTGATGGGTATTCTCCTTTCAGCTCTAGCTCGAGCTCATTTAGAAATCAAGTTGGCCTCAACACTGACAACTATACTTTGCATGTCTTCTAAGCTTCGAGGAGCCCTTTCCCTAAACTGGTTTTCCATATCATAGTCAAATGCATCAGGGAATTTCATCAATGCCAAGTCTGGTGGAGGTTTGAGATTCTGAGGAATATCATTTTATACATTGTTAAATCTGGTGCAGTCATCTTGAACAGTTTCTTGTGGACCTATTTTTAAGTTTTCATATTCTGATAGAATGTGGAGAGGATCTTTTTTCTTTTCCCATCTGTTTAGGAAGGTCTGATAAAGAGCCTCTGGATCATTGATAGTGTTTGCAGGGAGTGCTCTAAACCAGGTTCTAACATCTCCAATTAAGCTTTGGAGAAAGACTTTCATTCTTACATCATCATCATCAATCTCATAGTTTTCAAAATAATCCATCATTTTCTTGGTGTGTTGTTGAGCTGTGTACGTGCCAGTACCATCAAAATAAGTGATTTTTCTCTGATAATATTGAGGCATATCCCCTGGATTTGCAGGTAATTGCAGGGGAGCATATCAGTTTGCCATACTTGCAGAGATAAGTGTAACAGCTGGAAGAAAAGGGATACCAGTTGAAATATTTGTTGTGGATGGGGGAGTGGAAAAGATGGTTTGAAGTGCTGATGGTAAACTAGGAGAGGCAACAGTAATGGCAAAAAGGACTGGTGCTTTTCTAGGAGTAAGCTCAGATTGGCCAAGGTTCTGCTAGCTTCTAAGGTTTTTGGGAATCAGATTAGGATTTTGAAACACAAGTGGGGGATTTGGATCTAGATTTGATCTAGTGTAACGAATCTTCTTATTTGGAGCCAGCTTCTGAATATGTTTTTTGGTTTTTTCTTGAAATATTTGAAGGATACAAATTTTGACAGTATCTTCCTAGGAAGTTTAAAATATGGGAGTTTTGAATTTTCCTGAAGATCCGTTGAAACAAGGGACTGATCAAGAATTTGAGACAACTGTTCAAAGCCTAAAACTAAACTGGAGATAGATTGAAGCACCTTTTAATTATTCCTGCAATTGCATAGCAAAAGCAGTTTCAAAGGCTACCTGGCTAACTTCAAGCTCCATCTGTAGCTCTTAGAAAAATAAACAGCCATAACAAACAATTATTCAGAATTCCCCAGTGGAGTCGCCAATGATGTTATCACTCAGGTTGTTCCCAAAAGTTGTAGGAAAGGGAATACGGCCGAGGTAACCACAGACCAATCTTTTAGACACAGATTCTAGCCAATATGTATCCAGAGAGGGCTCTCTCTTTATAATTTAGCTTTGTTTTCCGGTATCTTTGGCTAGTTATGAAGTACAAGGGTTTTGGTTTTGAGTTTGGTTGGAAGGAAGGGGGCTTAATAGTGCAGTGAGGTAAAACTGGAACATTTCAGTCCATTGGGCATGATGGAGTCAAAGAGGGATGGCTTCCTAGGTTAGGTTTCTTACCAGAGGATTTATTACAGAGCAAGGCACTCGAATATGGAACAATTTAAAGGTTGGAATCAGATGGAATGGAATCAATGGGTGAAGGGCAGTTAAGAATCCTTCATCATGTTGACAGAGGGAAAATGGATGATTATTGCTAAGGAGAAATTAAGAGTTACTTAGATAATATTCAAGATGAAAGAACCAGGGGAAACAGGAGCAGTTAAGAATTCCTTTTTAATGCTAATTCTGAAGGAAACATTAATAATAACAGAGACTGAACAGAGAGTGCAAACAAGCAAATTCTGAGTTATTCTTTTTCTCTATTATTTAGATCATGAAACATATATGATATAGTAAAAACAGAAACTGTAAAACACAAGTTAGAAGGAATTATTGATCCATAAGATGATTCAAGAATTCTATAACATGGCCCTCAGCATCAAATTCCTCATTCAGCAAGCTAAACAAAATTGGTTCCAACAGCTTTTTATTTCCAAAATTGTTCAGTATCACAGTCAAAACTACAAACATCCACCGGCAAAACAAACAACCAACCCCAAATACTTCATCTGCGGGGTATTTATACAAAAATGTCAAAATATCATACAAAATATCTTATAGAAATAATATCTGCTGACAATTAATGTTTCTTTTACATAGACAGACACAAGTAGTCTCGAAAACAAGGAGACAATAAATAGATGCAATAAATTCATGCTGCGCTGGTTGATCCGTCTTTATGAGATGTACTGGAGGTAGGTGCTGCAAGTCGGTTCCTAGTTGTCTTCTACTGATCCTTTGTGCTGGTTGTTCTGCCTTAGCTGGATTTTCTTTAACTCTGATGTGATGTGCTTTGAACCACGTGAATGTGATTCATTCCTTCTTTCTACATTATAGTAAATGGTCCAAAATTTTGCATTGACCAAATATAATTCACAGGATCTATAACATGCTTTGCCACCACTCTGGTCCTAGTAATTTATGTCTTTGCAGCTTCCTCATAGTTTCGTCGGTTTTTGTGTACCTGAAGAAATTAGGTGGGATGGTGAATAGATGTTTTACCTCATGTTCTATGTAGAATAGATTTTCTAGGTTGTCATAAAGGGACTGGCCCGATGGGAATGCCTTCTCTCCTGAAGTGATTGAAGATGCATTAGCTTGATTAGCAAAATATGTATTTAATTTATGTACATAGTTCTTGTGCTTCATCCGATGATCATTACTTCCCAAAGGACTTGGCAAACCTTTTTGATGCAGGTCTGTAAATTTTCCTGTGAAAGAATCAATCTCTACCTGCATGTCCTGGTATCTTCTATTCAAATTTTGCATTAGAGTTCTCATTGTTAGAACTCTCTTGATGTCCAGAATGGTGCCTGTTCTATCTATAATATCCAGTGCTTCCATTTCTTCACTAGTCTTGGTGTTCAAAAAATGTATTAGCCTGTTAACTTGCTCAGGCATCTCTCCCAATAATGCTCTTGTTTTCTGAATTTCCACTTGGGCCACTCTTATCAAATCAATATGTTCATAAATGGTTTGGATAGACCTCCACACATCACTAAGGGATTGAGTGATTTTGGTCCACAAAATTCCTTTGATTTCTGTCAGAGGCTTGTCTAGAGAGAGATCATTCTCTAAGGCTCTTACCTTGTTCTCCAATGCTTTGATTTCCCTTGTTTTCTCTGCCACATTCATCTTGGATTTATCATAACTTTTCTCTACCTTTGCCAATTTTTCTTTTACCTGCTTCAGCTCAGATACTTGGAGTTTCAAATCCTCCATGGCTTTTATTAATTGCTCTATAGTCATAGCTGTATTGTTGTCTGGTGTTGTTGTTGTTGCTGAGGTACCTGTGGTGATTTCTGTTGTTGATGTCGGGACAATGGGAGGCACTGCTATTATAACTGTAGGAGGGGCAGTTGTGACTGTTTGAGCTATTTCAAGTGGCTGGGAGGTCGACTCTCCCTGCTCTCTCTTATTTCTTTCTCCAAAGTCTGCTCCGTCTCACTTAATCTTTCATTCATTCTCATAAGCAAGTCCATCATGTCCTCCTCTGACTTCTGTTGTACAACATCTATTGTCTGTGGATGCATAGAAGGAGGCAGTTTTAATTGTTTCCTGAGGGCAGTAATGTCCTCTTCCTTCTTCTTCATTAATGTCTTTATGCCTTTGGCATCTTTGGGATCATGTCCCAGTTCAATAATAATATCTTCCAAGGATTTTATCCTGTTTCCCTTGGCTAGAGAGGAAGCCTTCTCCAAACCCAGTTGAGTGGAGGTGTTGTTCAATGAGTTCTGCAATTTGTGAGCCAGCATCGCTTTATCTGCCTGTGTGGAGTAGACCATCTCTCCAGTTTGTTTATGCAGCTCATTCTGGTCCATAGGATGAATGTCTTTGGCAAGGACCTCCAGTTTTGTTCTAATGTAGTCAGCTGTTGATTGTGGTTTAGGCTTAAAGTGGCTCAAGATCATTTTACCTTCTTTAATGTCATATGCAGACATTAACCTTTGCTGGTTGGTGGGGGCCATCTTGAGAAACTGATTATAAAGTTACAGCCTCAGTGGATCATTCTGGGCCTTTATCTCCGTGAATTTTCTTTTGATATCAGAACCTTACTTTCTTCGCGGCCTAGTGGATGAAACTTCCACACTATGCTGCCTTTCTAGGTCCTGCCTGTGAGAGTTGGTGGATGTTTCTATCACCGGGGATGTCTGTGGGATGGTTTCCCTCTCACCTCTTAGACTTTCTATTGTTTCTTCAATGATTTCCTCTTCAGATAGAGGATTAATTCTTTGCCTTTTTGCACCTGGCTGTTCTGCAGGTCTACTGATGGGTGTGGCCTCTTCCCTGTCCCTTTTATTGCTCTTTTCTTCATTTAGAGGAGTCTGTAACGCTGGTATCTCTAGTTCTTTGGTTTGGACCGAAGGAATTTGCCGTTGTTGATCAGTCATTGCTTGATGTTCTGTGTCTATCACTTCCTTTCCCTTTGATGTCCCTGTAGTTGGTGTAGTGCTTTCTTGTGTAGGCTGCTGATAAGTTCCAATAGCGGATGTGTCAACTCCTGTTTGCTGAGGTAGCTTGAAAGATACCTGTCCAAAAGGGTCCAGGTCAAGGGTCTTTTCAAGATCTTTCATGGCTTGTTCCATCACTTCTTGCTGAGTAAGTTATTCTATTAATGTACCATCTACCCACTCATCCTGCTTAGCAAATTTCTCTATTTGAGGAACCTTAGAATGTTTATAGGCTGATAGCCTGTTTTTTACTTTTTTGTCACTTATAAAGCCATCTGGGTCATATGGTACCCACCATAAACTTTTCTTCAATTGAAGTTCTTCCCCCAATATCTTATTAGCATCTTCACATTCTTCCCTCTTTTTAATGATAAAAGGGCCTAATTGGATTTTTATTCTTATCTGGGCCTTTTTATTTGCACTACAAAAGTGAGTTAAGTCTGCATTGGTAAGTTTCCTGAAATACTCCAGTGCAAACAGTCTCATAGGCACATATTTGGGCAGCTTATAAGGGCACAACTCACAACCATATATTCTAATTTCGGTGTGATTCTGGTAGAGGTACCAGTCACCTATTATGTAGTTTTTGGAGAGCTGTAAAATCTTCTGCATATCACCAGAGAGTCTAGGAGGAGGAGTTCTCATCAGTAGAGAGGAGACCGAATGTATAAACAAGTCAATGAATTCACTATAGGTATAAGGGGAGTCATGAACATTGTGGGAGGCTGAGGTCCAAAAGATCACAGACCTCCGCTCTCCTTTTTGATGGGAAACTGAAAATTGTCTGGTTGATAATACAGAAACAGATGATATATATAAGATGTGTACTTTAAGACCCCTTCTCTGTCTAGACTCATGAATTGGTCATGGATCTTGTTGGCAATGAAAGTAGCATAGTCATATTTGACAGCAGGGGGCTGTCCTGGAGTAAACATGGATAACAAAACTAAGGTGGTCTCATCAACATATTCACTTGTCTTAAATCCCAGGACATAGGATATCATATCAATAATGAATCTTCCAACTTCATTGAACCAGACATGCACATAGGGAGGTGGGACTTTGGGCTGGCCCTCTGGTCTCATAAACATTTGAACAATACGGGTTATCTCTGAATTGGGTAGCTTAGGGCCTTGCTCAAGCAAGAATCCCATAGAAAGAGGAGCAAGCGACTAAGTGGGTTTGAAGTGTAACGTCTCATTGATGGACTCAGGAGTTATATAAAAGAGGACAGTTCCAGATCAAGTCTTAACTACTCTCTGGGCGAGTTCATAATTGGCACAGCATAGGTGGATAATATCTGGGAAAACATTGATTGAGGGGAGGTAGTACATGGGCAGGTTGGATTCCCATTATCCATAGAGATCAGAGTTACTTTGGTGACTATTCCTAATTTCACAAAATGCCTGGAGGTGGTTTTTGTCACCAGTTAAGTCGCTGATTTGAAAATCTCTGTCAGCCAAGGGTAACCACTCTAGGTCTTGATGCGACGCATTAAGTGGAGCAATGTTTAGGTCCACAGGGGTTTCCATGTTTGTTTACTGTGTTTTCGGCTGGAGGTCAAGTTTCTGTGAAAAAGTGGTCTAAACAACAGTTCTGTGTATATTTGTATGAAGGCAACAGGGTGATTTTAACTTGAATTTGGCTCCTTGGGAAAATTTACAGAGGAAAACTGAAATTTACAGCATTCAGGAAGAGAATTGAGGTAAATACCTGACTTTATAGGTGAACTGTGTACTTTTCAGGTTGCAGGACGAGTTGGAGAGCAGGATGTTGAACTTTGTTGGCCGAGTGGTGAACTGTAAGCTTTGAGAAATAAACTGGACGTACTTTCGCATGCAAACAAGTCCACAGTAACAATGGGTGAAAATGGCAGTTTCGCGAGTTTTTAACAAAAATTGGCTTCACAGGGCTTTTTGGCACTTTTTGGTCAGATGATGTCATCGGTATGTGACGTTTTGTCATGACACGGGGGTACGGATGTTGATGTGGCGGTGATGTGGCGGTGGCGTAAGAGGGCGGGGTCAGCGGGAGAGTGGTAAGTGGTATCGGCCCGCACCGCTTATGGGCCAGAGTGGTTTGGGGTGGAGAGGCAGCGAACACGGCGGGAATGCGCCACGCATCCACGGTACGGCAGCAATACCGCCAACTCGCCGGGCGGTAAACATCGGCGGCGAAAGGCCTCGTGATATGATCGTGGGCCGTTGGATGAGCGGGCCCAGATCTAACGGTTGGCGGAGGTCGGAGCTGGCTCAGGGTTATGGCGCGGGGCCCAATATATAATAAACATTGATTTAAATATATCGGGGGAGTTTGATTGGCTACGGGGTGATTAGATTTTTAATTAACTAGATTTTAATTAACTTTCAACATTTGCACATGGGGAGGGTTTAGTTAGGTTATTAATTAACCTGGGTGGTTAATTAATCTCGAGGTCGCGCCGATAGGGTTATTCACAAGGTTTCGGATAAACCTTGAATCCCCTGTACAACATTGACATATGGCTATAATTTAGCTGGGGGTGGGGATAATAAAATTTGGGGTTTTTATTGTATAGGTATATTAATACGGGGGAAGGGGAATTTATAAGGGATTTAATATTTATCATGTTAATAGTTAGTATGAGTGATGATGTAAAAATAAGCGCTAAGTCTAATGTTAAGAAACTTAGGCTAAGGGGATGAAAAGGGTTTTACAGAAGAAATGTGGCTTTGTGCCTAAAGTAAGAATGTAATTTTACTAAGGCTTTTTCATGAAATGGAGTGATTTAGGAGTATAGAGCAGATCTCAATATCCTTGGGGGGAGGTTAGTAAGTGATTTTGGGAGAAGTGTGGAGGGAAGTTAGACATGCCTCACTTGATTTGTAACCAAACAGCTGCCATGGTACTTATGATATCCATAAGATGAACATCTTTGGGAAACAAAATTAACCATAAGCATGCTTCTGCAACACCAAAACTGTCTACCCAGCCTACTATACCTAACATTTTTTCTTCTTTTTCTATGGGTGCACTTGGACTAGCAGACTCTTTCAATCTTATTTTCTTTTCATTGCAATCCTATCTAAATCTACCCTTATAACATCCAAGGGCGCAGATTTAACAATTGAGCTCCTTTGCTTCTCTACCTATCTATTTACCTGCCAAGATTGAACAATTTGGACATGTATTATTTCTCTATCCCTAAGACAAGTAAATTCAAACATGAACTGGCCAAGATTAAACTATTTGGCCATTCATCAATGGTGGCATAAATGAACAAGTTGCACATCATCAGATCTTTGCAAGAATATAATAGTAGTGGCATTTTGGACTTGCACACTTTCATGGTCCTTTGTTTAGGGTTCATTTCTTTCATTTTTTGACCATTTCATTCTTTTTTCCCTTTGATTTTTCTTTTAGGGCATACCCTCTTTTAATTTTTTAATTTTTTTATCTTTTCAAAATATGGAAAACCTTTGCGGCAGGGAAAGGATGAACATATTAGGGACTTTAACCAGTCAATCATGAAATATGACACCTATTGGTATAGGAGCATAACAGGATCATCCAAGTATTATTCATTTATGTGATGTAAAAGGACGTTCCCCCCTTGAAGCTACTTATTATTAAGTTTTTTATTTATCTTTTCTTATTTTCCTACATTATTTTGATCTGGATCTTATGGTTTTGCTACTTCAAACATGTCATCTTGGAATTTTTGCTATAATGTTTTTTCTACGAACATGGATTTGAAATATTTATTAATATCATGTAAATATTCTAGAGCTTGGTTCGTTATATTCTCAGAGATATGCTTCAAGGAGGTTAGGGTTTTTGTATGCTCCATAATTTATTCTCAAACAGGTGTCTCGGGGGAAATTGTCATAGCCTTCACTTCAAGCATCAAATTTGAATTCTGTATAAAGTTTCTAAAATATCATTAACATTATCTTTTTGTGTATGAGTTTCTATGTTGAAGGTTGAAACAGTGACACATGAAATCTCGTACAAGTTCACTCTACTTAACCAATCCATAATCAAGTCATCGTGGGAGATCTGGTATAATTTTATCTTGAAGTTTCCAATTGCATTCTAACTTGTGGGATTGTAAATAAAACACATAGAGATACCTCAAGACGAAATTTTAGACTTGACGAGGTCAAAAAAATAGAGGTACAACAGTTTCAAGGTCAGACATATTAAGAAGATCGAAATTAAGCTCTTGAAAAGGTGTGTATTTTTAAATTTGCATAACTTTTGTTTGAAAAATCAGTTGAAGTGATTCAAAGGGAATATTGAAGCACAAATATCATTAATTGGTTCCAAAATTCATCTCAAACAAAACAATTCTACACCCATTAAGCCCTTAGAAAGCTCTATTATGATGCTTGAATAGGAAGAAATGCAACATAATATATCAAAACAACAGGACCAAGCGCAACAAATTTTGCTCTCACAAAGAGAAACCAAATATGAATTGGAAGTGATGATCAAGGGCTTAAAAGTAGAAATAAAAGGTAACATGGATTATTTAAAATAATACATGGAAGATTTGAAGGAAAGGTTTGAAAAAGTTGCTACAAGAAAGGCTTCCTAATGGTGACAAGGTATTCCATGAAATTCATGATGAAAATAAAAGGAATGTGAATCATGGTTTTAGAGACTCCAACTTTGGGATGAAGACTAACTATATTACAAATATTTTCATGACAAATTTTGATGGCAAGGATCCTCTAACATGGATACTATAGATGGAGTGGTTATTTGATCTACATGATGTGCAACATGCACAAAAGGTACACATTGCATCTTTATATTTAGAACCAAATTAGTTTGTGTGGTATCGATGGCTTTGTTATTGTAAAGCACTTTTCACTTGGAAAATTTTTATGAAGGACTTGATAACACATTGTGAGGATACGAAGAGAAATACCTTATTTAGCTAATTGATAAATCTAAAAAAGAAGGGTCTAGTTGAGGAGCACATTAAGGACTTCCAAATATTGAAAATCAGGGTAATTCATATTCTAGAGGAGCATATGATTGATTTATTCATAGGCAACTTAGAGGAAAACATCAAACATGAGGTTCTCCTTTGGGAGCCTAATTAATTAGATAATTTACTCAGGGTGGTGAGAAAATTTGAAAGCAAAATTATGGAAACTAGGAGGTCTACTACTCACAACTATAAATATGGAAGTGTTTTCACTCCTAGCCTCCCACAACCTACAAGGTTGAAACAACAACAACTGGAGAAAAAAATAGTAAAAGGGCCTTGTTACATTTGTGATAGAAAATACAATAAAGGTCATAAGTGTGTTGAGAAGAAATTATTTTACATATATTGGGAAGAGGAGAAAGAAAAGGAACAAAAAACATCAAAAGAAGAAGATAAATTCCAAGAACCAACCACGGGGAAAGAAATGAATTTGACTATCTCTTATAATGCATTAGTGGGAATTACCACTCCTCAAACTCTCAAGATACAAGGATATATGAAGAAGAAAAAGGTAATAGTGTTGATTAATTCAAGTAGTACCCATAATTTTATTCATTGTAAGATAGCTAAGGATTTGAATTACTTTCTATATCCAACACCAAATTGTCAAGTGATGGTTGCAAATGAAGGAACTATAATTTTCTCAGGGATGTGCCATAATATCAATCTAACTATGAGGGAATATGTATTGATTAGTCCAATGCTTTTCATTACAATGGGTGTTATTGATGTTGTATTAGGAGTCCAATGATTACAATATTTGGGGACATTGACTTTTAATTCTCAAGAACTTTTCTTGAAAATTTTCTCATAAGGAAAGGAAATTGAATTAAGGGGTATCACAGGGAAACCTGCGAAGATAATCAACCCTAATGGTATGAAAAATCTTTTGAAGAAGGAAAAACGAGGGGTAATTACTCAATTATTCTAACTAGATGTTCAAACATCTAAGTCATCCTTTCTCCATATCACCAAATAGTCCTTGACAATAATTCCAAGGTATTTGAGACTCCCAAAAGTAACCCATCTATTCACGATCATGATAATGCTACTCACTTGATTCCAGAAGTGTTCCTCCAAATATCAGACCTTACATAGATCCATATGCCCAGAAGAGTGAAATTGAATATATGGTTACAAAAATGCTAGAGGTATATATAATTCAACCTAGCCAAAGTTCTTTCCCTTCTCTAGTATTGATGCACAAGAAGGATGGATCATGAAATGTGTTCAAATTATAGATAGCTCAAAAATATCACCATTAAAGATAAATTTCCCATTCCTATCATTGATGAACTACATGAAGCAATTAATTTCACCGAGCTTAATTTTTGTTTAGGATATCATCAAATTAGAATGAAGGTTGGATACATCATGAACACAACATTTAGATCTCATGAAGATCATTAAGAATTTTTGGCCATGCCTTTTGGCCTTACTAATGCACCTTCCACATTTTAAGGTTTGATGAATTTCACTTTCAAACCCTTCCTGTTACAAGTAAGGGATGATACAAATCCTATTTCTTATTGCTAGGCTTGATATTACAACAAAGCATGCATCCTGTTATGAACCTAGCTACTTATTCTTGCATCTTGGGCCAATACACATACCTCTGCAAGTTAGCCACTGTCTTCCCTACACCAAAGTGCCCTACAACCTTGGAGGTGTGAGCCTCTCTAATCAATTGCAAGTGCTCACCTTTAGGAACACATAACTTATCCAACCTATAGAGTAACCCATCTTGGAGATGGTAGTCAACGGTGTTGTCGCCATCATGCACATGACTCTGACTTTGCAACTGCTGATACACCTCCTTGAAGTCCTCATATTTTGAATATGCCTCTCTCTATATGCATCATGGGTGAATAGCTCCATTTGCATAAGAGTTCCAAAAGTTGTAATATTTTATGTGGGTGGCCTTGAAAGCATATCAGACAACTTATTTGTGTTTCCATTCTTATACTTGATCACCAAATGAAACTGTTGTAAAAACCCCATCCACTTGTAATGCTTGGTATGTTGTAGATTATTCTAAGCCTGTAGGTACTATAACGGCTGGTGATCCATGTGAATTATTATCTCCTTTCCCATCAAATGGTTCTTCTACTTCTTCATAGCTTGCACCATGGAATAGAGCTCCTTATTGTAGGTAGGGTAGTTAAGAACTACCCCATGAAATACTTCAGAATGGTAGCAAACATGCCTTCCTCCTTGAATCAAGACAACTCCCATAACATACCCACTTGCATTTGTCTCCACTTAAAAGGGTTGTTGCAATTTTGGTAATGCCAGAACTGGTGCTTCACTGCTCTTCTTCTTTAACTCATTGAAAGCCTTTTGTTTCCCTTTTCCCCACTTAAAACTCTTGTCACTTGCTATTATGGCGTGGAGTGGTGCTACTACTGCTGAAAACAAGGCTATGAATTTCCTCAGCGACTGTGTTGCTCTAATGAAACTCCTAATCTCAGTAACATTAGTAGGCACTGGCCATTTCATGATGGCCTCCATCTTGGAAGGATCTATCTTTAATTCTCCTCCACCAATCACATATCCCAAATACACCAAGGACTGCTGCACAAACTTGTACTTCTTGAGATTTGCTAGCCGCTGGTGCTTCTTCAATGTTTCCAGAACCTGCCTCAAATGTGAAATATGATCCTCCTAGGTAGCACCATATACCAGTATATCATCAAAATAGAAAATAAAAACTGAATCTATAAAAGGGCGCAGTACATCATTCATTAATTTCATAAATGTATCCGGTGTGTTACATAGGCCAAATTGAATAACTAACCACTCATACAAACCTTGCATGGTTTTGAAGGCGGTCTTCCATGTATCTTCTTCTTTGACCGGAACCTGGTGATATCAAGACTTCAAGTCTAGCTTGGTGAAATACTTCGCTTGCTGCCACTGATCTAGAAGATTGTATATCCTGAGCCGAGGGTATCTGTTCTTGAGCATGATTTTATTCAACGCCCTATAATCTATACACATCTGCCAAGCCCCATCCTTATTTGGCACAATGATGATGGGTGACCCTCATGGTGATTTACTCGGTCGAATGACACCCTGTTCTAGCAGCTGCTACAGTTGTTTCTTCACCTCACTTGATTCTATAACAGACTTCCTATATAACCCAATATTTGGCAATGGGGAGTCTCGAAAGAGCTGGATCTCGTGCTCCACTTCTCTCTTAGGGGGTATCCCTTTAGGCTCTCGGAACACGTCCTTGTATGCCTGTAAAAAATCCTCTAATTGTTGTTTTTGTTTCTTAGTACACACCTCTAGGGATGCCTTGCCCCTTATTAACTCCTCTATAGACTAATTTTCTCTTTAAAAAAATAAAACGTACTTCTTACTAGAACTGATCAATTTCTTAGCTTGGTTGGCACTTATAAGTGAATTTTTTTACTTTCCTTTGTGCATGTTGATGATGAATTATTTTCCATCCTTGATGAGTTGGTACTGGTTAAATCACCCCATGAATATTGCATCACACATCTACATGTATGGAATCCCAAACGCGACTCCACATACATCAATGGGAACCACTTCCAGATCTACTTCATTAATAAATTCAACATTGGTAGCAAATCTGATTTTACATTGTTTTGTTACCTTAAGTTGTGCATCCTTATGTACCCATCTCAGTGGGTATGGGTTTGGATGATCACAAACTTCTAGCCCCAAATTCTTGACTAGATCTGTTGCAATGATATTTGCCTACGATCCTGAGTCAAACAAAGCATCAAACTTTGTCTTCTTGACCTATATCTTTACATGGAAGAGTTTGGTCATTTCTTTCTCTTCCTGTTGCTGAAGGCTACTCAGATTGACCTCCTTTTTCATTGATGTACAGATGATCTTCTCATCCATGTCTAAGTTGCTTTCAACTTGGTTTCTTGAATTAGTGGCCATGAGATTCTTCTTCTTATTATCTTTCTTCTTGTTCTTCGGGTTTAGCTATGGATGCAACTTCCAGCGCTTCTCCTCTGTATGGCCAACAATGTTGCAGTGGTTGCTAGGATATTTGCACTATTGTGATATGGCTTCCATCTTTTTATCTTTCCCCCTTTTTTCTTCTTCTTCCCCTCCTTAGAATCATCTTGTTGCTCTTTTTGCTTCGATCCACTTGATTGTGCTCTTTTCAAGCCTATGTTCTCTAGGTATTGTGCCTGTACACAAGCCTCGTCCACCATTTTGGGCTTGAAAAACATCACTTGCTCAAGCAGATGGCAGTGTAGACCCCCCAAATACTTGAGGAGTACATTTGGGTTATTTGGAGAGATACCCAACATTATACCCATCTTTCTGAATTATGTGGTGTACTCCTACATGCTTTGGCCCGACTTTTTCCTGAAGTAATGCCACCGAATCCACTAGTCTTCCACGAACCCAATGGGATAAAATTGTGACTTAATTTCCATTTTAAAATCCTACCACTTAGTCACTGGAGGTTCTCCCTCCAACCTCAGGGTTTCCATGTGGCTCTCCCACCAAGTCAGTGCACGGCCATCCAATTTCAACTGTGCGAATGAGATCTTATGCCCTTCCTCAATATGATGGACACTGAAATAAAATTCTAGTTGTTCCAACCAGTGGTTCAGCTTCAGAGCTTCGATCTCACCATGGTATGGATTGATATTGATTTTTTCTTCCACTTTAAACATGGATTGGTTCACGACACTCGAACTGGGTTGATCTTTTATGGGTTCTTTCTTTGGCTGGTTATCTATGTCTTCCTGATCTCCCGATCCCCTTCTAATTTATCCTCTGCATTTGAACACCCTTCTTCTCAAAATATCCCCAAATTATTTCTTAGGGTCACCATGAGGAGGTTTACATTGCGGTTTATATCCGAAACTTGTTCTTCGAGCCGCAAAAACCTCACCTCTGCAAGATGACAAGATTCGTTTATAGATTCATCACCCATGATTAGGGTTTTTCAATTTTCGGCCTCATCGATCTAGATCCCTACAATCTTCAAAAAATACCCAAAGAAACCCTCTTTGATACCAAATGATTTTTAAACTTCCATGGATATTCCACTGGATAGTTCGTCATAACAGATATGATAATATTATATTAAAAAATGAGATTCTACACTATTACAGTTTTATTTAATTTCTAGATCTGTAAAATTAACTGTGATTAGTGCATGCATGTAAAAGTAAATCAAGAAAAAAATTAAAGAATGAAAAAATAAGCTCACACACACACATAATACACAATATATTCTCTTTGGGAAACCCTTTCAGGAGAAAACCGAGTTGGAAGGTGAGGTCGCTTCGTTCTCTTCCTCTGTTTGGAAATATGGTTGCAGATACAAAGAAGTAATGTTTGTGGCTTGTGGGCTACTACAATGTGCAAATCCTCTCTGTGTGCTCTAACTCCTATCTCTCCTGGCTATCTTTTCTCAAATATGGAACAAAATTCTCTCGAAAGAATGGAATGCCTCTACCTCCTAGTGGCTCGATTATAACACAACCCCATAGCCTACTAGTGGTTAATTTTGACTACATCAACTCTTAACTAGAGTTACAAAATAGAATATTCTAGAGTATTTTACAACACAGACACATGGCTAGCCCCTTTTCCATGAATAATGGGGCTGACGCAACATCCTCCTAAACTATAGATGTGAAAATAGGAAGGTCAACTTCTGAGTGGCATAACTTTTGGATACAGACTCCAATTGATGCAATTCTTGTGTCGTTGGTGGAATAGAATGATAAGGTGCCAGGCTAAATCAAAAAGGTTTACACCCAAAAAATGTCGTTTAATGCCTCAAAATGCTTCTGGAAGATTTCAGACCCTATTTCCCCAAACTGGGTCCTACTAGTAGAAATGGTCCCGTGAGATGATTCCTCTACTTTTTCCACTCCAAATGCATTGAGATGGATGAAAAGAAATATAATAATCCAATTTGGATCAATGTTAGACAATTAGTCGTGACCATAGGGTCATAGGGTCTACAGGACAGTTTCCTTGCAATGGGCTTGGGACCCTCACATCACAATACTTAACAGTTCAACTACCTTTGGGGAGGAGTTGGGTTTGACAGGGGGAGAACATTCCACCCTTCCATTGGATTTTAGTGGTTCCTTATTGTCATGGGGAACTTCACTAACATGGAGGTATGACCAACAGGGGGAGTTCAAGGGAAGCTCATGCGGGCAAGGATTTATCTCCACAAGAGTTGGATTGTGTCTTTGCGTGCCCACCCTTCGAGTATATGAGATGGATGACTCATCATAGAAATTGCACAGGAAGACAAATAGGGATTTATATGATCACTTTTCTTTCTTTACTGATGGTATGCAGAGGGATTCAGGTGCCTATACCAGGTTTGACAGTGAGTGGAGAAACGAGTGCTTCACATTGACCAAGACAACTTGGGATCCTAGTATCGAGGGACTCCTTCATGACATAATGGTGTTGGGGACATGGATGACTCAGTGGCACATTTGGGGCCCCGATATCTTTTACAGTAGCCATTTTGGTAAGCTAATAGAGGCCACCGGCCAATTCCACTTGGACCCCCACCATTGTTTCTTTTAGTTTTTCAGTTTCCTTAATTGTAGCACAGTTTACTATTTTTAGCAGTTTTTTTGGGTCCTAAACTTCTAGAGCCATTTTGAGGCCCAAGACGTGCCAGATTTTACCAATATTTTCTATACCCTTCGCACAAAGTTGGGTATCAAGGATTTAGAGTAGCATTTGGTACTCAAATACTATGGCTGCCTGCATAGGTACATCCAGGACGAAATAGAATTCCTGAACACCTCCTCGCTCGGCATAGCATACCAATATGTCGTCAAGATCAAGAAAAATTTTAAACAGAAGAAGCGAGACTTTGGATCTGCAAATTCGAAGTAAGGGAAAGGTGCCCCCAAACCGCTGAACAAAGGACAAAGCCAAGGCGGGGTGGGACAGGATAACCCATCAAATCCGCAAGCAAAGAAAAACATCGCGAAGCTAAAGAAGAACACAGGAAAGTGGTGTGAGTTCCATAAGAGCTCCACTCACAACACAAGTGAGTGTCGAGCCAAGCAGTCACTAGTGGCCAAGCTAAAGTCTTTGGAATCAGATGCATGTTCTGACTCTAAGTCAGAAACCGATAAGGGGAATGACAAAGGGAAGTAGTTTATCGACGTGAAGACATGGCCACCCACCAATTCTACTTAGACCCCCCACCATTGTTTCTTTCAGTTTTTAAGTTTCCTTAATTGTAGCACAATTTACTAACTTTAGCAATTTTTGTGTCCTAAACTTCCAGAGCCAGAAGAGACCAAGACGTGCTGGATTTTACCAATATTTTCCATACCCTTCGCACAAAGTTGGGGATCAAGGATTCAGAGCAGCATTTGGTACTCAAATATCACAGCTTCTTGCACAGGTACATCCAAGACGAAATAGAATTCTTGAACATCTCCTCGCTCAGCAAGGCATACTGATATTCTGTCAAGATCAAGCAAAAGTTTAAACATAAGAAGCGAGACTTTGGATCTACAAATCCGAAGCAAGGGAAAGGCATCCCCAAACTGCTAAACAAAGGACAAAGCCAAGGTGGGGTGGGCTAGGACAACCAACCAAAGCCACAAGCAAAGAACAACACCGCAAAGCAAAAGAAGGACATGGGAAAGTGGTGTGAGTTCCACAAGAGCTCCACTCACAATGCAAGTGAGTGTTAGGCCAAGAAGTCACTAGTGGCCGAGCTAAAGTCTTTGGAATCAGATGCATGTTCCAACTTTTAGTTAGAACCCGATAATGGGAATACAAAGGGAAGCAGATTATCGATGCGGAGCCCAATGCCACTATTACCACCACAAAGATCCAGAGAGAGGAACCCGAAGATCTAGAGGAGGAGGAGTGACTCTTCCACTCCCAGATGTGGGTAAAGGGCTCCCGCTACACTTCATTATCGACAGTGGGAGCCAAAAGAACTTCATTTCGGCAAAGGTCGTGAAGCGGTTGGTCTTACCAACCACAAAACATACCCAACTGTACACCATCAGGTGGCTTCACCAAGGACGGGATCTTTGTGTGAGCCAACAGTGTCACCTTCCATACAACATCAAGCCCTTCAAGGATGAGGTATTGTGTGACATTTCTCCCCTTGATGTTTGTGATGTATTATTAGGCCAACCATACTTGTGGAAGTGACATGCTGTGTATGAGTCAGGGCCTTTTGTTGTTATTGTTACTTTGGGAAATAAGTTGTATAGGATACTGGAGGTAGGACCACCTATCGCCATCTCTTTGGTTACTACAAAACAATACAGTAAGATCATTTCCAAAATCACTAAATTTGTTTTCCTCATGAAACACCCTCAAGGAAATAAGAAGATGGTGGTCACGACCTCTAGACAGGTCCCCTTCGCATGACAACTATAGATGGACAAGGTCGTGGAGGAGTACGAGGACATCTTCACCTCCCCCGCAGTAGTTCTTGTGTGTTGTCAGGTCAAGCACTCCATCGATCTGACCCCAAGTGCGCCACTACCCAATAGACCAATCTATCGGCACTCTGTTCTGGAGAATGATGAAATCAAGAGGCAGATTCATGAGCTACTGTAGAAAGGTCACATTTGATTGATTTCATCGCCCTGTGGGAGCCCAATTGTGTTGGTATAGAAGAAGGATGGGACTTCGAGACTCTGTATTGACTATCGAGCACTGAACAAGATCACTATCTGGAATAGGTACCTGATCCCACTGATTGATGACCTTTTGGATCAACTGAAGGGGGGAAAAGATTTCAGAAAGATCGATTTGAAGTCAAGATATCACCAGGGACCAATCAAACCCTCCGATGTGTGGAAGACTACCTTCAAAGCCAAGGAGGTCCTTTTTAAAACATTGGTTATGCCTTTCAGGTTAACGAATGCTCCTGCAACCTTCATGAGGCTAAGGGATGACATCTTGCGGCCATTCACCAACTCATTTGTAGTGGTATACTTGGATGACATCCTGATCTTCAACCAGCATTGGGAAGAGCACCTCCACCACATCTAACAGGCTCTCCAAACATTGCAGCAACACAAGTTATGTGCCAATTTGGAGAAATGCATTTTTGGCATAACCCAAGTTTAGTATCTGGGATACATTATTGATGAACGGGGGGTGCATGTGGATCCAACCAAGATCCAATTCATTCAGTATTGGCTATCTCCAACCACTCGGACAGAGCTCCACAACTTTCTGGGTCTTTCCAACTTTTATTATAGGTTCGTGTTGGGATTTTCTCATATCACTTGTCCCTTGAGTCAAGTCACCAATGGAGGAGGGAAAGAAAAAATATTCTGGTATGAATCTCAACAAAAGGAATTCACAAAGTTGAAATATCGCCTCTGCTTGGCACTAGTGCTCACAATACCAAACTTGCAACAACCATTTGAGATCGAGACAGATGCCTCTGACTATGCTATTGGGGCAGTCCTTACTCAACATGGGCATCCAGTGGCATATCACAGTGAAACACTTTCAAACGCAGTCCGAAAGTATCCCACTTATGACAAAGAGATGTATTCCATTGTGTAGGCCTGCCGACAATGGAAGCATTACATTTCGGGGAAGGAAACAGTCATCCATACAGACCACTAGCCCCTGCGGTTTATACAAACCCAAGGGAAGTTGTAGAATGATCGCCATCAGAAGTGGTCCACATACCTGCAACAGTTCCATTGATTATCAAGTATAAGAAGGGTAGCGCCAATAATGTTGCATATTTCCTCAGTCGACCACCGATCATGGCGTTAACCATCGTGCTCAACTCTTGTGGGCACGAGACTTCTGATTGGCCACTTCTCTACAATAGCAACCCATAATTCAACCACACATACCAGACACTCTTAGAGGGTCAGCATGTTCCATATTTTCACCTCCAGGATGCCCTATTATGCCACTTGGGTCACCTTTGTGTTCCTTCAATCGAGAGTGTCAAGATGATTTGGGAAGCACACTACAGTCAGGCTGTTGGGAATTTTGAGGTCGAAAAAATGGTGGCAATACTGCAGAAGTATTTCTATTGGTCGAATCTTCAACAGGATGTCGAGAAGTACATCAGATCCTGCACTGCCTACGCCATTTCCAAACTGACCATCAAGAAGCAAGGCCTCTATACTCCGCTGCCTACCCCTAGTCAACCTTGGGAATCCATCTCCATGGATTACATGTTAGGAATTCCTTCTACTAAGCATGGGAATGACTATGTTTTTGTGGTCGTCGACAAGTTCTCGAAGATGGCTATTATGGCGGCCTGCAAGAAGAATATCACAACAAAAGCCACTGCTAAACTCTTCTTTGAACGAGTGTGGGTACACTTTCGGATACCACAGTCTACCATCTCAAATCGAGACAACAAGTTCCTCAATACATTTTGGTCAAGTCTCTGGTCGATGCTGGACACCAAACTCACTAAGTCCACAACCTTCCATCCCCAAACTGATGGCCAGACAGAGGTTGTCAACAAGATGATCGTGCCCATTCTACGCATGTACAACTCAAAATATCCACACACATGGGATGAGAGCCTCCCATCTGTTCAACACAGCTATTACTGGGCTCTCCACAGTTCAACTAGCCACAACTCGTTTCAGGTGGGCTTAGGATTCCAACAACTATGTCCTATTGATATGGCCATGCCATTTGCAGCTACTCAGGTAGATTCAGCTCATGCCCAGTCCGAAACAGATAAGGCAAACAACTTCATTGAACCCATCCAACATATCCGTGTGTAGATCAATGACATTCTGGAGAAATCAAATTCCAAGTAGCGACATGATCAACATCGGGTGCCACACAAGTTTCGGGTGGGTGACAAAGTCTAGTTCCATTTCTAGAAGGAATGCCTTATCGGAGCCTAACGTAAACTCATGCCACTCTGATATGGTGCTTACACCATTACCAAGGTTGTGGGAGACAATGCATTTGAGCTCGACATTCCCCCATTACTTGGCCTGCACCCAATGTTCAATGTGGACCGCCTTCGACCATACTTCCCACCATTGTTGGACACATCAGACATTGCGGAATAACTCACACCTACAAAGTTAAATCCATATTGCATGGAGCAAGCCATAACTAATAGGATCATGGACACGTAGATCAATAACACTCGCCATCAGAAGATCCAACTGTATCGAGTTGTCAAAGCAGGCCAACTCCTTCACCAGGGCAAGTGGCTCACCAGGGACCAATTTCAGCAGAAGTTTCCTCATCTCATGGAGGAACTCAATGCAATGGGGACCATTGCTTCCTAAGGGGTGAGGAATGATCCAGGTGGATATTGGTGGCCACCCACCAATTCCACTTGGCCCCCACCATTTTTTCTTTCAGTTTTTCAATTTCCTTAATTGTAGCATAGTTTACTATTTTTAGCAGTTTTTCGAGTCCTAAACTTCCGGAGCTGTTTTGAGGCCCTAAATGACAGTTTCCTCGGAGAAATCTTTCCAATGGGTTATCATGCACGTCAAATGGAGATAATATGACCTAGTTGCAACCCAGGGAAGTTGGCTTTCCAACTCACCCCAACGGGGCCCATAAACTCTTGGTGTTACATCTCCTCGAGTTAGGGTTTTGGTTGTTTAGGGTTTTCTCTTATTGTTCAATAATAAAAATTCCCTGGAGCCTCATTGTAATGTAGTGCAGTTCAGAGGCATGTAGTCGCCACATCTCTTCTCAGAGATATGCTACCATCGCCCTAGCTAGTTTATTTCCATTTCTATTTTTAAGCATATTTCAGTATTTTACATTAATGAAATGAAGTATTATTTCTGTTGCATCTCTGTGTTTATGGTTATCTCTGTAATTTGTTGCATTCCTTTTCAAAATTAGATCATAAGTTATTCAACTGAATCACAAGTGTTGTTTAGCACTAGAGTTTCGCAAGGAGGAAACCCACCCTTCTCTTCGGTGGACTACGAGTGCCACCCTAGGAAGGTATCACCATTGTCTTGTGGAGGCAAGGAGTGACATAACACATGTGCCATGGATTTTCTGAGCTGAGTTAGTTTTAGAACCAGAGCCACGCTATCCTTTGGAGAGTTGGTGCATGGAATTAGGAGCTATACCCATTTGTTGGACATTACTTGCATAATTTGTTGGAGGAGAAGAGGATATTGCAGAGAAGAATTGAGTCCACCACTCCAGTACAAAATTGCCTTGTTGAGCCTACACATTCATTGCCCAGACCTACGTAATGATTGAGAGGGAGTGCTTGTGGGTGGTCTTGTTAAGTGGAATTTAGAGTTGGGTTGTTGTGTGGTAGTTAGAAGGGGGACAAGGGAGATTTTCCATCTTTTTGGAGGGTTGTAAAGTCAATTTCCCACAAACTGAAATTTACTAGTAGTGGAGGAGTGATAGCAATTTGGGGTCAATTTTGGAGCATGAAAACTAGAGGAAACCCTTTCAAGAATTTTTCTGGGTTTTTGGAAAGTACCTCAAATCTAATTTTGTATAATTTTCTGGGCAGATTTGAGCGTTCAAATAAGCGTCTCAACACAACCAGCAACGAAAAATTCCTGGGCCACTGTATATTTTATGATAGATTAAATCCAATAGCAGTTGGGCATTGACATATCCACCACTCAAGGCTTGTAACTTTCCCTATGCAAGCCCATGTGAACTCTATCTATTTCACTTATCTAGGTGGATATTGGTGGACACTCACCTATCACACCTAGACCTCCAGTCAGTTTCATTTGTTTCCTTGTTTACTTTAGCATTTACTATTTTTAGGAGTTTTTCAGGTCTTGAACTTCCGGAGCAGTTTTGGCCCCCTAAACGACGTTTTTTTTTTAGGTACGTTGCAATCCCTTGCCTTTGGATATGGGCCTATGACAATCTTGTAGCACTTAGAGGGACCTTTCCAACAAGGTATCATACACACCAAACGAAGATAATATGACCATGTTATGACCCCGGGAAGTTGGTTGCCCAACTAACCCCAACGGGCCCCAAAAACTCTTTTCGTTACAACTCCTGGGGTTAGGGTTTTGGTTGATTAGGGTTTTCTGATGTTTTCAATAATAAATATGCCCTTGAGCCTCATTGTGACACAGTTCAGAGGCATGTCACTGCCACATCTCTTCTCAGAGATAAGCTACCATCGCCTGAGTTAGAATTATTTCCATTCTGTTTGTAAGCATATTTCAATATTTGATATTAATGAAATGAAGTGTTATTTCTGTTGTATATTTGTATTCATGCTTATATCTATAATTTGTTTTGTTCCTATTTAAATTCAGATCAGTGGTATCAAATTGGTCTACTCTTTCTTTGTTTTTCTTTGCATGTCCCCAACAAGGTTGGGATATAAGGAGTTAGGGCTTAAACTAGTCGAACCTTTGCAAGACCAGCCTCAAAAATCTTGACGACCTCCCATGGAGGGAATAAAATAAGACGAGGGGGCAGGAGATCCTTTCAAAATATTGCACGAAGAATCCCTCGAGCGACAAAGGAACATGGTGATGGACAACTTTTCCCATATCCTTTAACGACTACCCAAGGGCGACACATTTACTTCCAACAGCTACCCTAGAAGCGCCACACCCCTTAAGGTACAAGTTAACTTTGACATTCCCATATTTAAGGGTTAGATAGATGTGGACATTGTAGATAAATGGTTAAATCTACTAGAAGGATATTTTTTTGTTCATGATTTTTCCAGCTAGGAAAATATTACTTTTTCTCTTCTCAAAGCCACCCCCCACGTCAAGGACTAGTGGGAAACCTACTGTGAGAAGAAGGATGAAAGTACACCCTCACTATTTTACAACGCACCCAATTGGGATTTGTTCTGAGATGCCACCAAGGAGCAGTACTACCCTATCAGGATCTATGAGGATAAATACATAAAGTGGACCACACTGCGATAGGGAAGGGACCAAGACGTGCCAGAGTTTACCAATGTTTTTCATACCCTTTGCACGAAGTTGGGTATCAAGGATTCTGAGAAACATTTGGTACTCAATTACCATGGCTGCCTACACAAGTACATCCAAGATGATATGGAGTTCTTGCACATCTCCTCGCTTGGCACACCATACCAATACACTGTGAAGATTGAGCAAAAGATTAAACAAAAAAATTGAGACTTTGGATTTGCGAATCCAAAGCAAGGGAAAGACACCCCCAAATCGCAGAGCAAAGGAAAAATTCAAGGCAAGACAACCTAGGATAACCCGTTGAAGCTGCAAGAAGAGAAAAATACCACGAACACAAAGAAGGACACAGGAAAATGGTGTGAGTTCCATAAGATCTCCACTCACAACATAAGTGAGTGCCGGGCCAAGCAGTCACTGGTGGCCGAGTTGAAGGCTTCTAAGTTTGATGCATGTTCTGAATCTGAGTCATGACTTGAAAAGGGGAATGAAAAAGGGAAGAAGATCATTGATACGAAGCCCAGTGCCATAGTGGTCACCACCAAGATCTAGAAGCTTGAGCTCGAAGATTCAGAAGAGGGGGAACACATATTCCACTCACAAATGTGGGTGAAGCGTTCTCCGTTACAGTTAATTGTCGACAACAGGAGCCAAAAGAACTTCATTTTAGCAGAGGTCATGAAGCAATTGGGCCTACCTACTACAACACATCCATAGTCGTACACCATCAGGTGGCTTCACCAAGGACGAGATCTCCAGCCATCGGTGCCACCTTCCCTACAACATCAAGCCCTTCACCGATGAGGTAATGTGTGATGTTTCTCCTCTTGAATTTTGTGATGTATTATTAGGACAACCATACTCATGGAAGCAACATGTTGTATATGACTCTAGACCTCACTCTATTATTATTTCTTTGGGTACTAAGTTATACAGGATACCAGATGTAGCCCCACCTACCACCATCTCTTTGATCTATGCTAAGAAATGTAGTAAGGTCATCTCCGAGACTGGGAAATTTGTTTTCTTTCTTATTCACTATCAAAGTAAGGGGAAGGTCGTAGCCACATCCATTGCCCCTGGGAAGGGTTCCTCCAAGCAGCAGAAGCAAGTGGATATGGTTGTGGAAGAATATTGGGAAATCTTCTCCTCACCCACAAGGGTACCCTTGCATTTCTAGGTCAAGCATTCAATCGATATGACTCCCAGAGAACCTCTACTCAATAGGCTGATATATCGCCGATCCATTCTAGAAAATGAAGAGATCAAGCAGAAAATCCAAGAGTTGCTTAAAAAATGGCACATCCGACCAAGTTCCTCACCTTGTGGGAGCTCGATTATATTTGTACAGAAGAAGTATCGAAGTTGGAGGCTCTACATTGACTATCGGGAACTAAACAAAATCACTGTCAGGAATATGTATCCAATCCCATAGATTGATGACCTATTAGACCAACACAAGGTGGTCAAGTATTTCAGCAAGATTAATCTGAAGTCTAGTTGTCACCAAGTTCCAATAGAGCCCAAAGATGTATGGAAGACTGCCTTTAAATCTAAGGAAGTCCTCTTTGAATGGTTAGTTATGCCATTCAGGTTGACAAATTCCCCTACTACTTTTATGAGGCTAATGAATGACATCTTCTGGCCCTTCACCAACTCATTCATGTTGGTTTATTTGGACGACATCCTCATCTTCAGCAAGAGTTGGGAAGAACACTTGCAACACATTTAGTAGGTCCTTCAAACCCTTCGGAAACACAAACTGTGTGCCAACTTGGAGAAATGTACATTTGGCATGAGCCAGGTCCAATACTTGGATTTCTTCATAGATGAGCCTGGTATGCATGTGGACTCAACCAAGATCCAAGGCCAACCCCAACCACTCTAACAGAGCTTCGTAACTTTTTGGGTCTTGCAAATTTCTATCCGAGGTTCATGTTGGAATTCTCCCATATCACTTGGACCTTGAGTCAAATTACTAAGGGCGGGGCGAAAACAAAGTTTTCTTGGTCCAAGTGCCAACATAAGGTGTTTGTTGAGTTGAAGCACCACCTCTGCTCTGCACCAGTACTCACATTTCTAGACCTGTTGTAGCCATTTGAAATCGAGACATGCGCCTAAGACTGTGCTATTAGTGCAGTCCTCACTAACACGAGCATCTAATGGCCTATCATAGTGAGACACTTTACGATACAATTCGAAAGTACCCCACCTATGATAAATAGATGCATTCAATAATGTAGGATTTCAGACAATGGAAGCACTACATTATGGGAAAGGAGACAGTCATCCACACTGATCACCGACCTCTTCAGTTTATAAAAACACATGGGAAGTTGCAAAAGGATCACCATCAAAAGTGGTCTACATATCTGCAACAATTTCGCTTGAACATTAAATACAAAAAGGGCAGCACCAATCATGTTGCAGACTGCCTCAACCGACCCCCTATTGTAGGATTGACTATTATTCTCAACTATTGTGGCCACGAGACCTTTGAATGGTCGCAACTATAAAAAAATGATCTAGAGTTTGCATCAACATACCAGATCCTAGTAGCTGGCAAGAAATTTCCTGATTTCCACCTCCAGGACACATTATTATGCTACTTGGGCCACCTTTGTGCTCCTTCAAGCGAGCATGCAAAGTTGATTTTGGAGGCGCACTACATTTGCGTCGTAGGACACTTTGGTGTGAAGAAAATTATGGTTGTACTACAAAAGTATTTTTATTGGCCCAAAATATGAACTGGATGTTGGGAAATACATCAGATCCTGCACTGCATGCGCCATCAAAAATCCAACCATAAAGAAGCAAGGCATGTACACTCCTTTGCCTACTCCCAGCCAACCATGGGAATCCATCTCCATGGACTATATGTATGGAATCCATTCTACCAAGAATGGTAATGACTATGTATTTTTGGTCATGGACATATTTTCTATGATGGCTATATTGGTAGCCTGCAAAAAGTGTATCACAGCAGAGGACACTGCCAAACTCTTCTTTGAATGAGTATGGGTACATTTTGGGATTTGCATACCATTATATCACATCGGGATAACAGGTTCTTGAGCACGTTCTAGTCAAGCCTATGGACACTATTGGACACCAAGCTCACCAAATCAACTTCCTTCCATCCCCAGACTGATGGCCAGACATAGGTCATCAATAGGATGATAGTGCACATACTCCACATGTACAAATCCAAGCATCCTCGAACTTGGGATGAGAGTCTTCCATATGTGTAGCACGGTTATAATAGAGCTCTCCATAGCTTGACTGGTCACAGTCTCTTTCAAGTGTGTCTAGGATTTCAACCATTATGTCTGATTGATGTTGTCATGCCTCATGCGACTACGCATACAAAATCCACACATGTACTGTCCGACGCTGATAAAGCGACCAGATGTATTGAACACATCCAACACATCCGCCAGTAGGTTCACGACATCATGGAGAAGTCAAATGCCAAGTACAAGCAGCGACATGATCAACATAGGGTACCACAGAAGTTTTAGGTGGGCGACAAAGTCTGGTTGCATTTGCAAAAAGAACGCCTTACCGGAGCCCATTGGAAGCTCAAACTACTTTGATATGGTCCTTACACCATTACCAAGGTTGTTGGAGACAATTCTTTTGAGCTTTAAATTCCCCCATTCCTTGGCCTACACCCAGTGTTCAATGTGGACCGCCTTCGACCATACTTCCCACCATTGCTAAACACATCAGACATTGCATAACAACTCAGACCAACAAAATTAAACCTAGACTGCATGGAATAGGCCACAAGTAACTAGATTATGGACACACGGGTCAAGAACACTCACTAGCAAAAATCCAACTATATCTGGTTGTCAAAGCTAGCCAACTCCTGCACCAAGGCAAGTGGCTCACCAGGGACCAAGTTCAACAAAAATTTCCTCGCCTCATGGAGGCTCTACACACAATGGGTACCATTACTTCTTGGGGGGGAATGATCTAGGTGGATATTGGTGGCCACCCACCTATCCCACCTAGACCTCTAGTTATTTTCATTTGTTTCCTTGTTTATTTCAACATTTACTATTTTTAGCAGTTTTTTGGGTCCTAAACTTCCAAAGCAGTTTTGACCCTCTAAACGACCTTTTTTGAGGTTTGCTAGAAATTCAAGTTGGGCCTATGGAAAAAATTGTAGTACTCGGAGAAACATTTCCAACAAGGTATCATATGCGCCAAATGGAGATAATATGACCAAGTTATGACCCCAAGAAGTTGGCTGCTTAGGTAACCCTAATGGGGCCCACAAACTCTTGGCGTTACATCTCCTGGGGTTAGGGTTTTGGTTGATTAGGGTTTTCTCAGGTTTTTCAATAATAAATAGGCCCTTGAGCCTCATTGTACACAGTTTAGAGGCATGTAGCCACCACATCTCTTCTCATAGATAAGCTAGCATCGCCTGAGCTAGTCTTATTTCCATTCTATTTATAAGCATATTTCAGTATTTGATATTAATCATATTTGTATTCATGGTTATATATATAATTTGTTGTGTTCTTGTTTAAATTCGGATCATTCACATTGTACTCCAGTAGTTTATATAATAAAATTGCCCCTTTTTGGTGTGTTGAGAGCATTTCTGGGTTGTTGGTGTTTACTGATTTTTTTTATGTTGTATTGTCTTGCAAGTTTTTGTTATCACTGTGAATTTTTCAATAGGAATATTACAGACTCTAGTCATCATAGATCATTTTCTGAGCCAATGGTAAACCTTTACACTCCGGTGCAACTTTCTACCAATATCCTCTATATTCTTGTTTGGAGCAGACCCACTTCCAAAAGCTCTTCTCTGATAGAGGTCATATCATCATGCAATACACTTTTCCTGACATTATTTCCACCCCGTCTCTATAGCAATTGGAGATTAAGACTTTGCTTCCTTTATCACGACCAAAATTGGCCCAAACTTGACTCAAATCAATCGGACTCCAGATGTCTTCCAATAAAAGAAGAAACTTTTTGTTTTCAAGATGAAAATAATTTCATCTTTCTCATGTCAATACTAGAACTCGGCTCAAATTTTAAATTCAGAGACTCGACAATGGTATCCTAGAGACTTTCAATCTTATAGTTTTGAGAAATGGTATACCAACTGATGAAATTGAAGCTACTACTCACCTTCTTCTTACATTTCTCCTTGTAGTTATTGTGGATGAGTTCGATTAATGTCATTTTTCCAACTCTCGCCATTCCCCACATGACGATCACCTGAGGCTGGGGATGAGGTTCGTTAAGCCATGTCAGTAGTTTCTTTTAAGAAGCTTTTATGGAAGGCCCCACGAAGCCAGAATCTAGTAGAGGTTGAAGAAGCACATCTGCTTGAGGCTCTGCAGACACCACAATTTGTGCAGCATGGGAAACTATTGAAAGAGCAACATCAAGGTGTTGGAATAGCTCACCAAATATGGTCTTCCATTGTCTCATATTTGTGGGGATGTTGGGGCTGAAAAAGAGGCAACAAATGCGACATTGTCCTCGCCATCCGTTGGCACCATGGATGGGGACTTTGACTTCTTCTAAAGCATCCTTGATCCTTCTCAAACAACCTTCCACTAATTCTGGCAGTTTCCTTTGTTGATGAAGTCACGACCATTGAAATGGAAAAAGAAGAAAGGTGTGAGGTATTGGCAGTAGTAGCAGCTTGCCCAGTGGAAAGGGGTGAGGTACAGGTAGTTGCAACAACATGCCCGACGGAAAGGGGTGAGGTACAACCAGTAGAAGTAGTTAGCTTGGCGATAGTTTTCGCCATGGTGACATTCCATGTGTTGAGTTTTGATGAAATGAGACAATGAAATCATTGTACTCCAGTAGTTTATATAATAAAATTGCCCCTTTTTGGTGTGTTGAGAGCATTTTGTGGGTTGTTGATTTTTATTGAATTTTTTTATGTTGTATTGTCTTGCATGTTTTTGTTATCACTATGAATTTTTCAATAGGAATATTACAGACTCCAACCATCAACAATCATTTTCCGAGCCAATGGTAAACCTTTACACTCCAGCGCAACTTTCTAGCAATATCCTCTATATTCTTGTCTAGAGCAGTCCACTTCCAAAATCTCTTCTCCAATAGAGGTCATATCATCATGCAGTACACTTTTCCTACCATTATTTCAACCATGTCTCTATAGCAACTGGAGATTAAGACTTTGCTTCCTTTATCACGACCAAAATTGGCCCCAATTTGACTCAAATCAATTGGACTCCAAATGTCATCCAATAAAAGAAGAAACTTTTTATTTTCAAGATGAAAATAATTTCATCTTTCTCATGTCAATACTAGAACTTGACTCAAGTTTTAAATTCAGAGACTCGATAATGGTATCCTAGAGACTTTCAATCTTATAGTTTTGAGAAATGGTATACCAAATGACGAAATTGAAGCTACTACTCATCTTCTTCTTGCATTTCTCCTTGTAGTTATTGTGGATGAGTTGGATTAATGTTGTTTTTCCAACTCCCACCATTCCCCACACGCTGATCACCTGAGGTTGGGGATGAGGTTCGTTAAGCCATGTCAACAGTTGCTTTTGAGTAGCTTTTATGGAAGACCCCACGAAGCCAGAATCTGGTAGAGGTTGAAGAAGCACATTTGCTTGAGGCTCTGCAGACAGCACAATTTCTGCAACATGGGCAACTATTGAAAGAGCAACATCAAGGTGTTGGAAGAGCTCACCAAATCCAGTCTTCCATTGTCTCATATCCACGGGGATGTTAGGGCTGAAAAACAGGCAACAACCGCGACATTGTCCTCGTTGTTTGTTGGCATCATGGATGGGGACTTTGATCTCTTCTAGAGCATCCTTGATCCTTCTCAAGCAACCTTCCACTAATTCTGGCAGTTGCCTTTTGTGATGAAGTCACGACCATTGGAATGGAAAAAGAAGAAAGGGGTGAGTTACTAACAGTAGCAGCAGCTTGCCCAACAGAAAGGGGTGAGGTGCAGGCAGTTGTTGCAGCATGCCCAATAGAAAGGGGTGAGGTACAAGCAGTAGCAGCAATTTGCGCGACGGTAATTTCACCACGATGACATTCCACGTGTTCAATTTTGATGAGATGAGATGACGAAAATGAAATATAGTGTTTAGTTGAGCTGAACACTGTTTGCGAACGAAATCCATAAAAAAAACACCTTCAATATAATTAAAAGCTACTAAAAAACGCATAATCTCAATGAAATCTACCAAACAAATATTATTTAAACTAGTACCATTTTTTATGTAATAACTATCTTGAATTAAACCACCTTGATATTACAACAAAACCTAAAAACTTCTTTAGGCCCTACAAGACTTCTTAGTGACCCAAATGACCAAAACCACCAAGAAACACGTGAGAAGTGAAATTCAATGCCTTTATGTACCACCAACTCAAATAATTAAAATGGTTTTCAAGTTAAGTACTTCATATTCAAAATTTGACCAAATTTTGTGTGCTGCAGTTGTAACCGCGTCCCTTCATATTCATTGTCATAGTCAACACAAGTCACCGAGAATAAACGCGTGGAGATTTGAAAATAATAACAAAAAATGAGTAATGCGCGCTATTTTATAATGGCCGCTGCACTTCCCACTGACACATCGCGTATTGAATCCCTGGGTGGGAATCTTGACAATGCAATCATGGTAGTTGGCGAAGAATTTTTTATTTTCTGTTAAGTTTCTTAAAGTAAATTTAGTAGAAATATGGGTGCACTATATAATTCTTTTATAAGTCACAAAGTTTCATTTGGGAGTTACTTCATACTCAAGGCTGTTTAAATCTTTTCAAACAATTTGATATACTAATAATTGAATTGTGGGCTATTTTCGAATTTTTGAAAGTATCAATATTTTTAACAAAATAAAAATAAAATTAATAATTTATTTTTAGCTTTTTTTAGTTTTAGGTTTTGATAATTTATGGTTTTTCTCATGATATTTGTTATGATGAAGGCTATTTAAAGACTTGAGGAAATCGATGAAGGCTATTTAAAGACTTGAGGAAATCGATAATGCTCAACGTACCTACATTATATAATTTTGAAAAAAGTGTTCATAAATGTTATCAATTTTTGTTAGTAATTTTCTTACAAGAAGATTTGAAAAACACTTTGGATCATGACATGTTTTCTTGCAACCAACATCTAAATATCATCTTTTCAAATTGTGAAGAGAAATCAAAAAGACCTAGGAGTTTAGGTTTTTTAATTAAATTTTATAAAGAAAATCAAAATTATTATGTTGAGAGGCTCTTGCACAATCTAGTATGGGGAGATATGTCCCATAATATCATATTTAAAAATAATAAAATAATATATAAAATAACAAATTTAATAGTAATAACAAAAACTACAAAATGTTTATCATAAATTAAATATTTCAATGTCTATACTAAATTAATTAATTTTATATATATATATATATCTATATAATATATATATATATATATTATATATATATATTATATATATATATATATTATATATATTCATTTTCTATTATAAAAGATATGTGCAATTTATTTGATTTTTAATAAAGAGTTGATATATAACATCTAAAAAATATGAATAAAAAAAATATTGATATGGGTTAAAAATCAAATATTTCTCCCGGATGCGGGTGCCAGCTAGTAACATAGGGTTGACGGGACAGAGTTCTTGTGAAGACCACGTGCCGATCACGTGCAAGGCTCAATTGGGATGTGGGGGAGCTGGTCATTCCAGGACGATGGCTTTAATAGCCACAGGTTGGCAGGCTTAGAGCATTTACACTCCGGCCTCCCTCGGTTGTGCTACCCCTCTCGGCTCTGTGATGGATGTGATAGCCACCATTATGGCAGACGACCACCGAGGTAGCGCTGGAAGCTCTATTTACAGCAGCCCTCTCTGCGTCCCTGCCCACCTGCATTCTGATCTCTGGTTAATTCGCTTCCAATTCCTGGTTAATACAGGCTCTGCCCTGTTCTGTCACAACTCAAACCTGCTTGTTCAACTGAATCATCCCCTGAACTTCCCTGCCAGTATGGTTCGTGAGCGCCAAAGGATGCTGAGCCGGCAGGGCTCCAGCAGAGGAGGAACCTCGCGTCACCCAGCTGCGGAGGAGACTCGCCCTCCTTGTCATTTCCCGCATTGTCATTGCTTCTGCCACTGCCCCAGCTCAGCTGCCTCAAATCCCTCTCGGCCTACCCAATTCCTGGAGGCTAGCCCCCCAGGCACCTCTGATGCACCCTTCTTTGGCTCCGCCATCTTTTCTTTTGATAGTCGTCTGACTCGGCCGCGTATTAACGCCCACATATCAGTCCTGTTTATTGATGAATCTGAGGAGGAAGGAGGCACCAGCTCTCCGCCTGATCTTGCACCTCCGAGAGAAGAAATCCACGAGGCAAACCTGGCCCAGGCAAACAAAGGAAAGTCGGTTGAGGAGTCGAATCCTCAGAAGGATTGCAGTGAACGTCCACCTGCAGAGGTTGAGGAAGCTGCAACCACGGAGCGGGAGGAGGACTACTACAGACCCTGCCCGATCGTGGAGGAGGAGCCGGAGGAATAGCTCGCTGCTCCAATTTTGGCACTGTTGCTCGGTCCGGGTGGTGGTTCTTGGTCTCTCTGGTCAGGTTTCCTCGTCCACATGCCTTTTTCAGTTTATGTGTCGAATTGTCAAGGCTGGTTAAGCCGTAAACGTGTCATTGGGTCAGTGATTTGGGGTTTTTGGAATGAGACAAATGGTTGTTTTTTGGGAATGAAACAGTTGGCCACCGTGGCGCTCCCCTGTGTGGGATTGTTGTTCTACTTTTGGGCCTGGTTCACTGTTTTGGCTCTGGTTCTCCCCTGCGTGGGAATTTCTTTGGTTAGCCCCTGCGTGGGAATTTTTTTGGGTCCTAATTGCAAGTATGGTCACACGGTTGAGCCTCTCTGCCATTATCTCTGGCAGCAGGCTCCCGCTGTAATGCCTGATTGTAACCATATTTTTGTCTCCTGTAAGTAATAGAATAGTCTAATTAAAAAAAAGAAAAAAGAAAGAAGAAGAAAAAGA
>APFE031328825.1:32692-47887 GCA_000404065.3 Pinus taeda | reverse complement strand
AATTAGAATTTAATTAGTTCCAGATGTTACAAAAGAAATAATGAAAAGAAATTATAAAATTTTACCCCAAGTAGCTTGCAAAATGTTACGAGTGTATGAAAATAAATATAACTTAAAAGACAATTTTTTAATAATAATGTAAAGTTTAAGGACATGTTATTAATTTATATGAAGCACCAAGTCTGACGAAAAACCTACCTTTTCTACATTGTTATAAGCTTATGTATGTAAAATGGTTGGCATATAAGCAATCATTTCATTTAAAGTTGTTTTTTTTTTTTAAGTGTAGGGTGGTAGGTATACAAAAGGATATTTTAAATTTTGGAGAGCAAATTAAAAGAAATTTTGATCATATTTTACGGATGGCTACTAACAATTAAGTGGATTTTTCTAGATTATTTTAAGATTTTTTTGATTTAGGGCAATAATATTGAAAATATTTTAATTATAAAGAATTGTAAATTTATAATTAATTATGGTTGAAATGGAGTTTAATTTAAAGTCCTCTTTATTAATTCAATCTTTGGAAGGATAAGAAATATTCTTTCTCAATTCTCTAAATTTCAATGTTATCATGCCTTAAGGACTAACAATATCAAGGAAAACACAATGGTAAACTAAGAAGGTAAACTATCGAGAGGAACATTATTAGTTAATGATCAATTATCAATTTATTTCATCCCATGAAATTTCAATTCCTCATTAAGGTCTTCGATGACGGTCAATATACCCAATTTTATTCTTTAAAAGGGCAATCAACGATCTATTGGAAAAGGCCAATTCAAATGGTTGAAGAAGAGTTTGGATACAAGGGCGAGCCCCCCTGTCCATGTGCTCTTCATGCACATCCATGTTGTAGTTACAGGAAGTCATAACTTCATGATCAAGGCAACACATTTCATTCCTTTACATGGGAAGGAGAGTGGGGTTAATGCGACATCCATTCTGTAATAAGGGGTGATTTGGTTCCCATAACAGGAGAAGGGGATTCAATTTTCCACTGTCCTTTGGCATGACTTGGACCTACAAAACATGAGCTCCATCATGGTGGAAATGCAAGAAATGACAATCCAACATTGTTTCATGCAGTGAATGGAGAAATGCTTTGAAATTCGAGGAATTTCATGGCTACAACACTTTGTGTGGGATGTATCAATTTGACCTGTTAGAAAATATCTAATTCAATATATTATCTCCGTCTAATTGCTACAGTAGGGCCTAACAGTTGAGGTTCTAATTTAAATTTGAGTTTCAATCTAAAATTGGCTTAAACATTATTCTAGCATTTTGTGAGGAAGTCAAGGGATTGGTTGTTGCATTTAGGTTCCTTAGGAATATCTTAATTAGGTCCATTTTTCTCCTTTTTGGGACATAGTGTGCCCCCTGGGGGTCTAATGTGAAGGTGAGGGTTGAGGTGATGCCCCCGTGAGTGTTTTAAAGGAACTTCCACCAATCTTGGCCTCTCAAGGATATTGTTATTCTTGTGTGGATAATGTCCTCTAAGGATTTCAAAATTTTTCCATTCTTAACATTCAACTGTTGTATTGGCGCCTAGAGCTATTCTCTGCTTGTTTCTCTCTGCCCCCCCACAACGAGTTAATTTGGTGGTTTTGTACGAGTTTTTATAGTTTGTCTTTGTGGGGCTATTACTATCGAGGCTTCATTTGGAAATATGTGAATTGTGGAAGCATGGTGAATTCCCACGTCATTGGTGTTTAAAGTGTGGACACTGTGCTTTATGGATTTGGTTAGTTGCCTCTTGTCCATTAGTTGTTGTCTTGGAACTAGGAGTTCTTCCATCTCCTTATCTTTGGATTCTATCCCCCCTTAAGTAGGTTCAATAATGCAATCAAGGTATTTTCAGGCTGCCTTTGTGGGGTAGGCTCAATTGTAATTTCATATGGAATTTTGATATTTGATGTGGTAGCACAGTGTCTCATAGTACCATTGGTGTTATAGTTTTGTTTAGATTTATTCAACATGGTGAAATTGAATTAGACACAGACCCTTACTCAAATACAACAAGACACATTGCATCTTCAACTCCAACATAATTGCACTAAATATTTGTTAACTATGGTTATGGAATTATTTTAATAGGTTTTTGATGGGGAAATAGAAACCTCCCAAAATATATGCAACAACCTACAGGCCACACATATCAAAAGCTCATAATTCAACCTAAGACCGAGACGTCCAGAGACCACTGAAAACTAGATTCGGGATCATAGACTCCAATGTGATGCCTATCATTCTAGCCTTACTATGATGGGCCATGGTGTCCCCTTGTGGGATTTGAAATCGGATGGAGGGGATAACATCCCAAAGAGACAACCGCATTGTCATCCCATGAGAAGAAAACAATGGTTATGAAATTATTGACAGAACATAGGGTTAAAATGCAAGGCATTGCGGATGAGTTTGTAGCTCTTTGATAGTAGTGAGTTAATATCAAACTTTCTTCAGGATAGATCCATTGGGGTGGTTCTTTCCTAGCACACTCCTCTTCATTAGCTTTGGGGTGTGTCCTAGGTTTAAATATTGTTCCTTTTGAAGAGCTTGATCAGGGAAATATTGCAAACCATTCCTCTTCTGATAATTAGCATGCAATTTAAATGTATTTAAGTTTTAAGGAGGTTTTTGTAGATATCATACTACAAATTTTACTAGGATTTTCTTGGATGTAAATGGATAGTTTTGGATCTAGATGGTTGAATGGTGAGTCTCTTCTTGTAGCTTAAGGAGTCAATATTGAATTGTAATATATTCTTAATTGAATTATGCCTATAAAATATTGATATATCCTTTTTGCAAGTTTCCATTGTCTTTTATGGGACGTTTTCATATGCCAAGCAACAAGACCAATAAAAAAGGAAATATCATGATCGGTATGCATTAAATGAAAATTTCTACAAGCTAAGTGATTTTACAATACAAATTAGTATCTACTTTGGATGTAGTACATATGGTATCAAGCTTGACTCTAGAATGAAAAGGAGATGTGGTTGGCTAATGATTTTCGATGTAAAATTGGTTAACAAATTCATATGCATACTCAGCCTAAGAGAGGGAAATTCCTTCCCAAATTTGTAATAGTTATAGGCTAGGAAAATAGTGATAATGCCCTTAGTTTAAGTATGCCATTTCAATTCACTTTGCCAGGGCTAGAGGAGACTGTCTAAGAGAATGACTCGTATGGAGGAGCATCTGGATCACCTTGAATTCCACATTCATGGCGATCCTAGGCCTCCATAAATACCGAGTATCATGTTGAATCTTCCAGCTCTAGAAAATCATCCTGCTCTTTAATGATCGTGGGTCATATTCTAATCTTAGGAGTGTTTTTTTTTGTCGTTTTGATTTTGGACTTAATAGTTTTTGGCATTTTGTAATCAGTTTATGTGTTTCTCTTCAAGCCAATAAATTTGGTAGGAGATGTTGAAAGATTAGTAAATTCTGGATTGATCTGTCATAATCCGTTGATGAATTAATATACACATTTTGAATAACAAAAAAAGTATGTCTTTTCAAATTTCTTCTCAATGTTGGATTTCACATGGCTTAAAAGTTTGGGGTCACCATCAATGAGTATAACATCAACATAAAGAAAAAAAATTATTAGATGGTCAGTGAATTTCTCGATATAAATATTGAGGTTGGAATGATATCTAGAAAAGTTGGTATTAAAAAGAAATCTATACATCGTAGTATACCAAGCCTCAAATCTTGCTTAAATCCATCCAAATATTTCTTAAGGTGACAAATAAGTTTGGAGTTATTTTATATAGCTAAGAAATTGTTCCATGTAAATTTCTTGTTGCAAGTTTATGGGTAAGAAGGTAGATTTTGTTGGAAATACTAAGAGGGGGGTGAATCAATATTTTACTTCAATAGTTAATTTTGAACTTATAGAACATTAAATATCATTAGCATCAGATGAAAACATAAATCATCATCACATGAAAAATACATAAGAATTTTTTATGCAGAAACCCTTGTGGGAGAAAAACCACTGAACACTTTCTAATATAAATGATGAATACAATAATTTTCTAGCTCCAACTAAAGGGAAAATACAACTTCCTAGTACTTGATTAATAAACCATTATATTTTATTAGGAAGCCCTAATTCCCTTAAAGGATGATCTAACACACTGCAAGCTCCAACTTTCCCTAGCACCACCCTGCCACCCTAAAGTGTTCTCAAGCTCCAACATGAAGGGGACTTCACTTCCTAGCTTGCACCACCCTACCACCCTAAGTTAAAAGAGAAAAATAATGCATGATCCTATACTAGGTATAATGACCTACTTTCAATGATATTCAATAAACCTTTATCATTGTCTCTATTGATATACGCCCATATATGCAATGGAGTTTTTTGTCAAATTGTTAAGTGTTATTGTCCTACCACTTTAGATATCAAACTTTAGGTCTGCTTCTTATATATTGCCATAGATCCGCCTACTAATCTTCTATCCAAAACTTACCTCAACATTCAAATCAAATACAAACTAAAAAATTAACAATTTTTTTTTTCTCGTACCTCAAACTTAGTTTACTGATGAGAGGTGTGCCTCTTTTGCCACTAGTTTCTTTATACTTTGTCAATAGTTCTGACTTTAGAGATGTCCCTTATTATCTATCAACTTCTGCTGCAATTTTAAGCCAAGAATACACTTTTAATCAACCCTTTAAATTATGATTCTATGATGTTATTCACTTTACCTTAAGAGGTATAAACATAGCCCAAACAACCTTTTAAATACATTTGAATTGAGGCCTAAATTTGTCCTTTTGTGTTGCCCAAAGAAAACATTTTCATGCCTCCAAGATAGGCATGAATTAATGCAACCTCCATATCAAACTCACGACATCCTTATATATGCCATATAATTCAAGAATTAGAAGCTCAACCTCTGATTTTGGACTAAAACAGTTTTCCTTGCTTGCAACCTTTACACTTTTTTTACCATGGCCTGATTAAAAAAAACAAAAAACCCTAAATTCAATCCTTGGAATAGCCCTAAATCATGCCTAACTTGACCTTAAAATCACCTTCAAACATGCCCTAATTAAAACCTTAGACCCCTCAGAAATTCATTTTCTTGCCTTAGAGATGGCCAAAATATTGCCTTCAGGAAGAACCTCATAAATGACATCAAGATGTGGTCAAACGATGCTTTATATTTCCTCTTAATATGTACTTGAAATAGCCTCAGAATATGACCTCATATAGGCTGAAAAGTGCCTCAGAAGGAGACCATAATAGGCCTAAGCCAGTCTACCTTAGAGGGTCCAAAATATACCTTAGAGTCCAAATAGGAGCCTCATAACATATGAAAATTTTTCTTAGACCATGCCTCATGCCTCAGAACATATGTGATTTTTTCCTCAAATTGTGCCCTGAGAAGGGATAAAATAGGCCTTAGAACATGCCTTAGATTTACCTCTGAAAGTGTCGAAATCTACCTCCTAAATATCTCTACCTAACAAAGAACCACTACAAAATGATATAAAAATTAAGCCTATAAATCCCTCTTAGAAACTTGGCCTCCTTCCTATAATATGTGTTACTATACTAAGCTCAGAGATCTCAAACGAAATACATAAAATTAATGCTTGAATGTGCTTTAGAATGATGAAATTGAAGGGAAGTTTAAACCCTTATTTATAGTAGAAGGAGGTGGTTGGATGAGGGACGACTTTCCCTAAAAATACTCCAATAATAGGGAGCCAACCTAAGAAATAGGAGAAAATAATTTTATAAATGTAATCTTTTTTGAATGAAATCGACCCTTAACCTTCTTTTGAAGTTGATTTCTTTATGAATATTCTTAACCTTCTTTTGAAGTTGATTTCTTTATGAATATTTCCACTTATGGAGGGTTGACTTGGTCAATATAATTTTTTCAATGTTTCTTAAATATTAATCCCAAACTTTACCAATCATAAAGCTACATTTAACATCTCATTTGGGGCATCTTGACGTCACTATTGGAGCTCCAACTATGACAAGGCATATCTCCTCAACTGTGAGGAGTTAGGTGTCATGCCGCCTATTGTTAGAAATGAAATGACGAGCACAATCAATTGATGATGGCCCTGCTAGCAAAGTAACTAATATTCCCATTCATTTAGCTCAACAAATGTGGGGCTTCTTATGAATGCTACTCGAGTTTACATCAATGATGACCAAATTCGAATAGATTTAACATCCATTTGGTGGACTTCCCATTTATATTAAGTGTCAAGGTGTACAATAGGGTATATGGAATTCATTTTTGTTAAGGGTACAAAGGTTTCATTAGAATTAATCATTTTTGCTGAATAAAATCATAAAATCATTTGGAAGCTAATTAGTTATTATGTCTTTCAACAGTTCCATATGATGAATACTTAACTTTATACACTCATTTAAATTTGACAACTTTTCTTCCTTTTGAATGAGATACAAGATCCCAAGTATCATTTTTCATTGAAAAAATGATATTCTTCATTCATTTAAAAAATCCAATTTACATGGCTAAAGGCTTCTGCAAATGTTTATGGATCATGATTATCTAAAACTTGATCCAAAAGAAAGGAGGATCACTGGAATTATGAATGTATACAACATTGATTTGAAGAATCACAACAAGATTATCAATTGCTTCATGTGTCATATGGACAAATATAGGAAGTGGTGGTGTTGATGTAGGTTCACTTTCAATAGGCAAGAGAGGAAGGTTTATAGGCAAAGGTGGATGTTGCACCCTCATAGTTATCATCTTAAAAATAAACTAGAATACAAGGCTAGTAAAAAATTTGGGATAAACGGTGGCACAAATGTTGAAGATGGTTTATGGCACAAATGTTGCATTTGGTTCACAAACATCATTCCTAATAATAACAGTATTGAATTGAGGTTGAATAAGTCTATAACCTTTTACATGTTTAGAGTTTTTGAGACAGGTTTTCGGCAATAATCACATCAAAATATGGTTGTTTCCTTGTCCCTGTGGTCAATTATAGCTATTTATTTCTAACCATTTGAATGATCTCTCTCTATTTAACCTATGCCTGGATCTGGTTCTTCATCTTGTCTTGACAATGAACCACACTTGATGGTTCGAAATGCATTGACAAAGGAATTTTGATGTGCTTATCACTGAAAAATTGTCTCAAAAATTGGATATGGATCACAAAAGCCTCAATTTAATAATGTTTAGAATTGCTAACCAAAATGTGCTTCTCACTCTTAGGTTCTAATAATTTCATTTTCTCATAAAGCATGTGAGCCCATGTTTCACTACCGAACACACAAAAGTGGATTACATTTGGTTTGATTTTACTCCATACTTCTCATGGTGTTATATCTTTCAAAGCATTTATGGGAGTGAGATTACTATGTAACTTGCATGATAAATGGTTTCCACCCAAAAAGTAGACTTAATTCCTTCAATTGGATCATATAACTTGCCATTTCCTTTAATGTGTGATTCTTTCTCCAAATAACGCTATTTTTTTATGGTATATAAGGAACACTATGTTGCATATGAATGTCTGATGCAATGTAGTTAGTTGTAAATTTGTGGTTAACATATATTCCATCATTATCTATTCTTAGCTTCTAAATTTGATATCCATATTATTTGTCTACAAGGACCTTGGAAGACACAAACATGCCAAAAACTTCAGTTTTAAGTTTTAACAAATATACCCAAGTGCATTTGGAAGAATTATTATGAAAGTTAATAATTACTTTATGCTAGATAAGGAACAGAAGGAAGCATACAATGTAAATCAATATGAGCAAGATGCAAGAGGGTAGAGGCATGCTTATCAAAATTGTACCAATAATGTTTCCAGAGAACATAAATAGAACAAAAAACATCTCTATAACAAACAAGATGAGGACCAATTACCATATTATGATTTCATAGTTGTTGCAATGAGAAATAGTTTATATGATTAGATTTCTTATTCCAAAGTTTACTCAAGTTCTTGCTATGAGCAATAAAAATTGATGGAAAAGATACTCACCAAAGTTATCAAATATACACAACCTAATAACATCATTAATAGTTCTATATGCTAGGACATGCTTATGATATTTAAATCCTTGATCAAAACTTGGTGATTTGAAAAATCTACTATTTTACTTTCACTTAAATGAGTGAATTGATACTCTAATAGAAAGTTGCAGGAAAAAATACACATAATACATCATTAAAATGGCCATCATCTAGACTCTAGTTGAACCATTCCAAATTTCACAAGAGTAAGGATATTTCATCACCAACAAGTATTTATTTGGTGTTACATTCATTAAGAGAAAGAAATATGCCTTTATCCTAAACCATCTGATAGGATGCTCAAAAAGTAGTAACCCACTTATCAAACAAATAAGTAGATTTTGCATTGAAGGAATTATAAGCAAAAAGTGCACATCCATGAGAAGAATAATTAAAAGAATAATAATCAAGATTGATGTTGTGCTTCTTCATTTTTGCTTCTAAGGATTCCATATTCTTAAACATTTTGACTCCAAATGACCATCTCCTCTACAAATATTACATCTCCAGGTTTTCTTTCTTTTTGATTTAGTTCCTTTATTACGATTAGGAGAAGGTGTTAGCTAAGGGTTTTTAAGGCCCTTGCTTTGTTCATTGTTACTAGGATGTTGCTTCTTTGGATTATTGGATTAATCCTTCTATTATTTCACTAATTCTATTCTATATATACAAATATTGTCGGTCACTTAAGATGCATGAGTTTATCTTTTTCTTCAAGCAAAGAATATAAAAAAATAAAAAAAATTCAAGATAAAGCATTTATGAAGTAGTCGCTCCACAAATTTTTTGGTGGAGTGAAAAAAAATTAAAAAACATAATAGGAAATACCAAGCTTAGCAAGAATAACATATATAAGTTGGTCAAGTATCTTGATTATCTTACATTATATAAGTAAAAGTCTAAATGTTTGGGAATTATATAGAAAATATTTAGTGCGAGATAAATCACTAGGATTTAAAGCAAATAATTGGTTTTTGAAATGGTGGGCTTGAATCTCATTATATTTACCAAATCACAATGTATAGATTTTACTATGCTAAATTAGGGGTCTCAATTTTTTTATGGTGAAACAAAATATCATTGGAGATGTATATTTCAGTTAATCCACATGCATTGTCATTCCTATTATTCTATTTGAATTTATTCAATGTACTAAGAGGGACAATTTCTTCTCCCAAGGCAACCTGATAAAGTCACCACTTAATACTATATCCTTGTACATAATTTCAAGGAAACTTGATAAAGTCACCACTTTGTACTATATCCTTCATACATAGTTTCCATGAGAAGTAGTTTGAATTTGTGAGTGGGAGATCACTTGGAAAAGTTATAGTAACATATGGAGATAAGATGACTTCAAAAATAGATATTTACTATCTAGAGACAAATCTCTCAAAATAATAAGTGGTTTAAAAAATGACACTAAAAATGAAGTTTGGAACCAAGATGCCACATGGAAACTAAAGGTTGATCAATATCGAAATGGGTGTTGAGTAAAAAAATATTTTCCTTTTTTAACATTTTCTCTAAGCTCACTTTTATAAATATGTTAATTTTTTAATGTAAGTGAGCCACTCTTATAGAATAGGCGAGAATCACTTTTACAATCAAATTACTTTATAAAATTAAAATTACATGGAAAAAGTAATTTCTAAAATAATTGAATTTACTTTTTGAATGATTCACTTTTATAATTCAAGTAAAATACACTTTATAATAAAATTATGTGATAACCTTAAATTGCATAACTTTTTAAAAAAGTACTTGACTTGTACTCAAAACTTCTAATTTAATAAATAAGAAAGTGAGTTTATGCAAAAGATATAATAAAATGTTAGGAAATAAATTTTAATTTTAATTTTAATTCATTTCCTTAAAACCCTTGTTTGCTCCAAAAAAATACTTGTTTTTTTCCAAAAAAAACTACAACACATCCACATACAAAAGGAAAACACATCCACATACAAAAGGAACCAAAATTCGAAATAAACTTTATAAGTTTTGGATTAGGTATCACTTAGTGTACCTAAAATATGTCAATGGTTGAAATAAAAAGAATGCCTATAAATTGTTTATAGAAAGATGCCAAATTATTGTTTATTGTTGAAATAAAAAGAATGAGTGCAAGGTATTTGAAGAAAGATGTCAATGGCTAAAATAAATTGAATTTTCATAGTTTTTGCAAAAGATGGTATGACTGAAATAAAAACAATGATTGTGAAGTGTTTGTAGTTAATGCACCTTTGCTATTGAGAAGTCATGTGTTCAATTCTCTCACCACTCTCAGGGTTAGGCTTCATTGTTGAGCCGACAGGAAGTGATCCCTTCGGGTGGATCTTCCTGGTACAAATATTTCGTGGATGTAGTGGTCATTAATATCTTAGTTGAAAAAAATAAGTATGCTTGCAAAGTGTTTGTAGGCATAGAAAAGAACAAGTATGCCTACAAAGCGTTTGTAGGCATAGAAAAAAATAAGTATGCCTAGAAAGTGTTTGTAGGCATAGAAAAAAATAAGTATGCCTACAAAGTGTCATAGACATTGATAGTATGTCTAGGACACTTTATTATGTGTATGTTATGAAACCAACTCACAAAAAGATAGAAAAGATAGATAAACGCCTTAGAAATAAGCCTCTTCGAGGGGGAAACCTCCTTTACATTACACAAATGAACAATTCTTGGATGATACAAATGACAAAACCTCCTTTCTATATATAGGAGTCTATGGGGTCATAATATAATTAGAGCCGACATAACAATAATAATGTGCAGGCACAAAAATAACAATAGTGGGCTTCTATGGGGCACAATAATAACAATATGTGGACTACATGGGTACAACAATATAATAAGGGGGTTGTAGTAATAACAATAAGGGGTTACACTAGTAATATAGGGACCTAACATGCACCTCTCCTTCAAAAAGTGTTTTCCTCAACGCTTGAGTAGTTTTGGATGCTTCTGTATAAAATTATCATCCTTCCATGTGGAATCTTCAGTGGGTAAGTTCTTCCACTTGATGAGATACTCTGAAATTGGTCGATTTCGTAGTTGTCGATTTCTCAGTTTTGTGACTGCTTCAAGTTCCAATATTTTTTTTCCTTCCTTGTCAATTTCTAGCAGTATTGTTTGAACTGGGGTCTTCTCCAACTTTTGAATGAGTTCGCACCCTGCTTCATCATTCTTCCATTCATCCCTTATTTTGTTTATCAATTTTGGTTGGATAACTATACCAATCTCTAGCATTTATGCAACCACACATTCAATTTCACTCCTTTGGGCATATGGATATCTGTAAGGTATGATGTTTGGAGGAACACTTCCTGGAATCAAATGAATAGAATGATCATGATCACGAATAGGTGGGAGGCCTTTGTGAGTCTCAAATACCATGGAATGATTGTCCAAGACATTTTCAGAATATGGAGAAATATATTATTTCAAAGTGGGGAACCTCTAGCGAACATAATTATGTAATTACGTCTCTTTGTTCGTTCTTTAGAAACTTTTTCATTCCGTTAGAGCTGATTATGTTTCTCGCTTTCCCTGTGATACCCCTTAATTCAACTTCCTTTCCTTTCGAAGAAAATTTCATGAAAAATTATTGAAAATTAAAAGCTATTGTACCCAAGGATTGTAGCCATTAGACTCCTAGTACAACATCAGCACCACCCATTGGAATGGAAAACATTGGGATCTTCAATACATATTCTCCCATGGATAGCTTGATATTATGACACTTTCCAGAGAAATTTAATTCCTTGGCTATCTTACAATTAATAAAATTATGGGTGCTACTCGAATCAATCAACACTATTAGCTTTTTCTTCTTGATATGCCCTTCTATCTTGAGAGTTTGAGGAGTGGTAATTCTGGCCAATGCATTACAAGATATGGTTGGATTCATTTCTTATTTCTGTGGGGTTGGTTCCTGGTGAGTATCCTTTTCTTTTGACACTTCTTGATCCTTTTCTTCTTGATATTTCACTACTTCAACGTTCTTCTTCTAGATATTTCCTTGTATGTTGAGAGTTTGAGGAGTGGTAATTCTTGCCAATGTAGTGCAAGATATGGTCGGATTAATTTGTTCTTTCTCTAGGGTTGGTTCCTGATGGATATCCTCTTCTTTTGACGATTCCTGATCCTTTTCATCATTAGGAGGCCTTTCTTGTAGCAACTTTGTCCCACCTATCTTCAAACTTCCATGCCTTTCTTCCAATATGATTTCATACCATCGACATCAACTTCCATGGCATAGATAAAACTATTTATCTTTTGCTTCTCTAGAATATCACTTACCCTTATATTCAATTTTTGAAATTCCTCAATGTGATCTGTCATTGAACCCTTTTGTTTGAAATTTATCAATTGGCTAAAGAAGGTGTTGCTCTATGTATCCTCATAATGTGCTATCATTTCCTCCATGAAAATTGACCAAGTGATAAGTGGTTTAGGAGAACAAAGCCCTTTATACCACAAAAATTGATTCGGTTCTAAATAATTAGATGCAATATGTACCTTTTGTAACAGTGGGTTATCCAAATGGGTCCTAGAGTACTCTCTAAGTCTTCGAAATATTATTAAAATCACTTAAAAGATCAAAACTATCACATAAGGGGAACCTCAAAATGGCAGAAAAACACTATCGGGAGGCGAAAAACACAAGAAAACAGTGAAAACAGAGCTATCGGCGGCTTAAACAGTGAATGCATAGTAGCAGTCAGATCTGGCCGATCAACAGTCCAGATTTGATCAACAAATCGCAATCAGCAAAGGCTATCGAAGGTTATTGACGGAGACTCTATGGAACTTGTGATGGCGATCGGTGGGGTCAACGAGGACCATCGATCAAGCACGCAAATCGACGGCCCACGTTGCATCGCCATATTGTGTCAGCAAACCACAATAGAGTGCTACAATGGCCCGGGGCATGAGCGATATACGATTGCGATCAATCGCATTTCGATATAGCAATTGACAAACACAATGGAGCGGGGCTTAGACATATATATATGCGTGATGCGATTAGTCGGACCCGATGGAATAATAAACGCTATGTTATAAGATTTGAGATCTGCCAAATGGCAATTTTAATGTATTTTCGTGTATTTCATTTATTAAACGAAATACAAATGGAAGCACCGATGCGATGAAACCCGGACCCGAAGGGGTTTGAGAATGAAATTGTATAATATTTCAAATCCGCCAAAAGCCATTTTTACAGGATTTTTAGTGTTTTTACGTATTTTCAAAATACAAAGGGAAACCTTGGAACAAGGCTAAAGCGACTTGCAATAACAATTGAGGACAGACCCGATAGGAGAATAGACTGGATTTTAGGACATTTGAAGTCCGGTAAACAGTGTTTTTGGCGGATTTTCATAGTTTTGAATGCATTTCTCTGTGTTAACAGAAAGTGACTGTTTCAGGGATTTCAAAGGCCCGATGCACTCATCCATTTCTGAATAGGTGGCCACCTCCCCTAAAGGTGTTATGCCATGATTGCTAACACTTAACAGAGGGATTCGAGCAGACAGAGGCTGGGGAGACAAAAAGCTGAGAAGAGGAAACAAACAAGCAGCGCAGATTCACTTTAAAGCCATAAAAAACAAAAGATAGAGGAAGGCAGTGCCGAGACAGAGCAAGACAGAGACAGAGAGTGATTTAGAGAGTCTGTATACTCAGAGAGGCTTGAGAGCTTCAAGCGAAACTCTTGTCGTTGTATCTGTTGTGTGTTGAGACTCAAGTTGAGCTCATACTGTTGTAAAACTCTGTTCTGAAGACATAATAGAGAGGTCACCACTGAAGACTAGACCAAGAGTATTGGGTGAACTCCTTATTAAACTTGTTGTGTTATGTGTGTTGTCTATTATGCTTCTTTAATTGCTTCATTGTCTATGTATTTCGCAATCTTATCGATCCATTGCATACAGTAACATAGGAAAATCCATGCACATGAGTCTGTAATACCTTAATAATTGTTTAAGATCTCATTTTTAGATCAAGTGGTATCAGAGATTTAGGTTTTCTAAGGTTAGACAAGCTTGTGCTGGATTGTTGAATGCTAACTAGGTCAAAGTTCAAGTTAGTAAAAGGAGAACTAGTAGAGGTTAACCCAGAAATTGGAAGAGTCTATCCTAGGAGGAAAATGGCGGAAGAGATTCCATTGGAATTCGAATCTCAATTCATGGATAGTTTCATGACCATGAGAGCCATGGTAGAAGAGATGTATTGAGAATTCAAGAAAGGTCGAGGTGAAAGTACTTCAACCTCCAAACAAGACAAAGGAGCTGAAGAACCTTCTCTAGATGCCCCAGAAGGCAAAGAGAAAGGAGAAAAGCCTTCTACATCAACAGTTCCTGATAGTCCTGAAAATAAAAAGAATAAAATATCTTTGATTAAGTTAGATGTAAAATTTGATTTGCCAATATATGATGGAGAATTAAATGCAGAAAAGCTAGATAACAGGATTAGACAGATTGATGTGTATTGCAAGGTGTAGAACATTGATTCAGACAGGAGTAAAATTCAGCTGGCCAGCCTACGCCTTGGAGGAACTGCCTTGGTATGGTGGGAAGGCAAGGCACAAGCTTATTTGAAGAAGCATGGTAAAATTCTTTCTACCTGGAGTGAATTTGTTTCTGCCATTAAAAAACAGTTCTATCCACTAGCTTATATGCAGAAAGCTATGATAAGTTGGAAAACTCTTCGTCAATTAAAAGGGAAAAATGTACAAAGCTATACCCAGGAATTTAGAAAAATAGATTTAATTCTAGGCATTTCTTTAGACTCACCTGAAACTTTGCTGAAGTATATAGGTGGTCTGCATAGTTATTTGAGGCACACCATTCTCATCTTTAACCCTACTAGCATAGATGAGGTATCTGTTCAGGCTACACATCTAGAGGCTAGAGGCAGGAATGTGAACCTAGAGATTGGGGAATCATCAAAACCCACTGCAAGCAAGAACAAGGAAAAGAGGAAGCATAAATGGGAAGAGAGGAAGGAAAATGTTGTACAGAAAAACAAACCTTCATGCACTCACTGCAAGAAGGATGGACATGATGATAAGCATTGCTGGTCTTTGCATCGGGAGCTGAAACCCAAGAAGTTCGATGGCAAGAAGAAGAAGGTTGCT
>APFE031328825.1:10020-32672 GCA_000404065.3 Pinus taeda | reverse complement strand
CTTATAAACTCAAGAAAAATTATACTCTCAAAAACTCAAGGCAGATGAAAAGAAGTGTAAATTCATGCAATCAATTTTTACTAATGGTTGTAAAGGAAAAGAAACCTGATAAAACCAATGTATTTGAGGGTTTTGATGCTAAACAGAAAGCTGATTTAGAAAAAGTTGTTTCAGAATATGATATCCTATTTCAAGAACCTAAAGGTCTACCACCCAAAAGGGAAATTGTACATGATATTCATTTGTAGCAAGATGCTCCATTGCCTAACATCGGAATATACAGGTTATCCACTTTAGAGAATGCAGAGATCAAGAAGCAGGTATAGGAGCTGCTTGAGAAAGGGTTCATAAGACCAAGCACATCACGATGCGGATCTCCAATTATGTTGGTGAGGAAGAAAGATGGTTCGTGGAGGATGTGAATTGATTACAGAGCACTGAATAAAATAACGATCAAGAATCGTTATCCCCTTCCTCGCATTGATGATCTATTGGATCAGCTGAAAGAAGTTGTTTACTTTTCCAAGTTGGACTTGCGTAGTGGCTACCATCAGGTCAGAGTAGCAAAACAAGATGCATGGAAGACTGCTTTCAAAACAAAGCAAGAGTTGTATGAATGGCTAGTTATGCCTTTTGGCTTAACCAATGCTCCTGCCACTTTCATAAGAGTTATGAATGATGTACTCAGGCCTTTTAGTGATGATTTTTTAATTGTGTATCTAGATGACATTCTTGTTTTCAGTAAAACATGGGAAGAACATTTGAAGCATGTAAAGCAAACTCTGGATGTTTTGAAAAAGGAAGATCTCTATGTTAAATTATCAAAATGTGAATTTTGCAAAACATCTTTAAATTATTTGGGTCATATTGTAGGGGGTGGTGAATTGAAGATAGATCCTTCTAAGGTTGAAGTCATTGTAAATTGGCCTAAACCCAAATCTGCTACAGAAGTTAGGAGCTTCCTAGGATCAACACAATATTGGAGAAAGTTTATTGCTAACGTTTCCTTAATTGCAGCTCCCTTACATGCTTTGACAAGATTGAACAAGGTGTTTCAATGGGGAGGAAAACAACAGAAAGCCTTTGACACCTTGAAAGAAAAAATTAGTATAGCACCAGTACTAGCATTGCCAGATCTTCAAAGACCATTTGAGACCGAAATAGATGCCAGTGATTATGCCATGGGAGCAGTGTTAATGCAACATGGTAAACCCATATGCTACCATTCTGAGACATTTAATTCTGTAGTAGTTAACTATCCCACATATGATAAAGAATTGTATGCATTAATACATAGTGTAAAAAAGTGGAAACATTACTTAATGGGCAAAGAAACAGTTATACATACTGATCATTAGCCAATATAGTATTTGCACTCACAAACTAAATTGCAACAATCAAGACACTATAGGTGGATGGGTTTCCTACAGCAATTTCATCCAGTCATCAGATATAAAAAGGGCATATACAATAAAGTTTCAGATATGTTGTCCAAACCAATCATAAATACATCTACTATACTTAAGAATAATTCAATAATGCGTGAAAGCTACATTGAACAATATGCTCAAGATATAGATTTTAAAGATGTATATGCAACTTTATGTCATGGAAAAAAGTAGAAGAATTGGATTATTATGTTAAGGACCAACTCTTGTATCATTTGGGAAAGCTATGCATTCCACAAACTAGAAGAGTTAACATAATTCGGGAAGCACATACTTCTTTGATATCAGGTCATTTTGGTGTAAGTAAAACAGTTGCACAACTACAAAGATTCTGCTATTGGCCAAAAATGCATGAAACAGTTTCTAGATATATTAAAGGGTGTACCATGTGTTCTAAAAGCAAGCCCAACAATAGAAAATTAGGCTTGTACACTCCAATGCCAGTCCCTTCTCGTCCTTAGGAAAGTGTTTCCATGGACTTTGTTGGGGGGCTGCCAAAATCTAGAAAGGTTCATGACTATTTATATGTTATTGTGGACAAGTTCAACAAAATATGTATTTTAATACCTTGTAACAAGCAGATTACAGTTGAACAAACAACGAAGTTGTTCTTTCAGCATGTCTGGGTGCATTTTGGGTTACCCACTTCCATAGTATCTGATCGAGATTCCCGATTTGGTCAAGTCTGTGGGAATTGATGGACACTAGAATGAAGAAGAGCATAGCCTTTCATCCACCAACAGATGGCCAAATAGAGGTGGTCAACAGGACAGTGATCCAATTGCTCAAGGGTTATTGTAGCAAGCATCCCAAGCTTTTGGATGAACATTTATGTTATGTGCAACATGCTTAAAACTGTGCCAAGCATTCTTCTACACAAAGATCTCCTTTTGAGACTTGTTTTGGTTTTATACCAAGGTCTCCCTTGGAATTTTCTTTGAAAAAGACATAGCAGTTTATAGACACAGTGATGTGGAAAAAGCAACCAGGTTCATTGAACAGATCCAAGAAATTCACCAAGCAGTGTAGGAACAACTGGAAAAGAGCCAAGCCAAGTACAAGGTAAGGCATGATAAGCATCGGATGGAGCATAGCATCCAAGTTGGTGATTAAGTCTGGTTATACATCAGCAAACACAGAATGCAAGGTGAAGGAAAGAAGCTGAAGCCAATAAGGTATGGGCCTTTCAAGATACTTGAGAAAATTGGTGAGAACGTTTTCCGCATTGATTTGCCAGCTTACATGCACATCTATTCAGTGGTAAATGCATAAAATTTAAGATTGTTTGAGCCTTCATTAATTGAATATCTCGAAGAGAAAAGTCAATTTCCTTCCATTGATGATCTGTTGCCTGAATATCTCAATGAGTTGCAGGAAGTTACAGTTCTGGACAAGAAGGTGAGAACCACGCATATAGGGGATGTTGAGTACCTAAGAATTGGACTCAAAGATTCAAAACCCAGCAGTGCAAAATGGATAGAGATTGGGCAAGTGAGGAAGTTGTATCCTCACTTGATTGATGCTTAAAAAAAACCAACTTTTGGTGGTCCAAAAGCCTTTTTAATGGGAAGGCGTGATCCAAATGGATCCTATAATACTCTCTAAGTCTTCGAAATCTTCTTAAAATCACTTAAAAGATAAAAACTATTGCATAAGGGGAACCTTCAAAATGGCGGAAAAACACTATTGGGATTCGAAAAACACAAGAAAACAATGAAAACAGAGCTATCGGTGGCTTGAACAGTGAATGCACAGTAGTTGTCAGATCTGGCTGATCAATTGTCTAGATGTGATCGGCAAATGCCAATTAGCAAAGGCTATCAGAGGTTTTCGATGGAGACCATGTGGAACTTGCAATGACAATTAGCGGGGTCAACGAGGACCATCAATCAAGCACGCAGATCGACGGCCCACGTTGCATCGCCATATCGCATCGGCAAACCACAATAGAGCACTACAAGGCCCAGGGCATGAGCGATATGCGATTGCGATCAATCGCATCGCAATATCGCAATCGACAGACACAATGGAGCGGGGCTTATATATATATATATATATCTGCGCGATGTGATTAGCCAGACTCGATGGAATAATAAACACTATGTTATAAGATTTGAGATCCACCAAATGGCAATTTTAATGTATTTTCGTGTATTTTGTTTATTAAACAAAATACAAAGGGAAGCACCAATGCGATGAAACCCGAACTCGAAGGGGTTTGGGAATGAAATTTTATAATATTTCAAATCTGCCCAAAGCCATTTTTATGGGATTTTTAGTGTTTTTATGTATTTTCAAAATACAAGGGGAAACCTTGGAACAAGGCCAAAGCGACTTGCGATAGCGATTGAGGACGAACCCGATAGGAGAATAGACTGGATTTGAGGACTTTTGAAGTCCGGTAAACAGTGTTTTTGGCCGATTTTCACAGTTTTGAATGCATTTCTCTGTGTTAACAGAAAGAGGTCGTTTTAGGGATTTCAAAGTCCCAATGCACTCATCTGTTGAATAATAGGTGGCCACCTCCCCTAAAGGCATTATGCCATGATTGCGAACTCTTAATAGAGGGATTCGAGCGGACATAGGTCGGGGAGACAGAAAGCTGAGAAGAGGAAACGAACAAGCAGCATAGATTGGATTTAAAGCCATAAAAAATAGAAGACAGAGGAAGGCAGTGTCGAGATAGAGCAAGATAGAGACAAAGAGTGATTGAGAGAGTCTATGTACTCAGAGAGGCTTAAGAGGTTCAAGAAAAACTCTTGTTGTTGTATCTTTTGTGTGTTGAGACTCAAGTTGAGCTCATACTATTGTAAAACTCTGTTCTGAAGACATAATAGAGAGGTCACAATTAAAGGTTGGACTAGGAGATGTAGCCTAGGAGTATTGGGTGAAATCCTTATTAAACTTATTGTGTTATGTGTGTTGTCTATTATGCTTGTTTAACTGCTTCATTGTCTATGTATTTTGCAATCTTATTGATCCATTGCATAAAATAACATAGGCAAATCCATGCACATGAGTCTGTAATACCTTAATAATTGTTTAAGATCTCATTTTTAGATCAGTGGTACACCATATAGATCAAAATATTTCTCCATCTGTAGTATCCAATTTACCGGATCCTTGCCATCAAACTTCCTCATCTCGCTTTTTCTTGATTTTAGGAGCTCGATCTTGAAACGACCGTAACTCTGTAATTTTGGATCTTTAAGTTATGAAATTTCAGCTTGTAATATCCCTATGAGTTCTCTTTCTAACTCCACAAGTCTGATCGCAATTGGATTCTCAAAGAAAGACCTATTCCCAATCTCCCGCAATGTCCTAAGTATAGGCTAGTTCCATAGAGTGAACTTGTACGATGTGCCATGTGTCATTATTTCAACCTTAAGTTCTAAAAATTATACCCAAACAAAATACATTCCATCCTCTTTCTGTAACTTCTTACAAAATTTCAATCTGATGCTCAGAGAGAAAGTTACGATGATTTTCCCAAGGTCATCGCTTTTGGATGTAATTTGGGAGTCTGCAAAAACCCTAACTTCCTCAAATCATATATCCAAAAATATAGCGAGATAAGATCTGAAATTCAGAACCAAGGTTCAGACTAATTTCATCTCAAATGTGTTTTTTTTAAGCTTCTGAAACGTAGTAGAGAAAATGTTATAGCGAAAATTCCACGATGCCCTGTTTTAGATGAAATTATGGAGCTTGCAAAAACCCTAACTTCCTTAGATCATATCTCCTTAAATATAGTGAGACAAGATCTGAAATTCAAATCTGAGGTTCAACAAGATTTCGTCTCAAATGGGTTTTTTTTAGCTTCTGAAACGTCACATTAAAAATGTTATAGCGAAATTGCCACGATGACTTGTTTGGAGCAGCGAAACCCTAGAATCCAAAGCTCTAATACCAAATGTTATGAAACCAGCTCACAAAAAGATAGAAAAGATAGATAAGCACCTTAGAAATAAGCCTCTTCAAGGGGTAAAACTCCTTTACATTACACAAATGAACAATTCTTGGTTGATACAATGATAAGACCTCCTTTCTATATATAGGAGTTTATAGGGTCATAATATAATCAGAGCTGACATAACAATAATAATGTAAAGGCACAACAATAACAATAGTGGGCTTGTATGGGGCACAATAATAACAATATGGGGACTACATGGGTACAACAATATATAAGGGGGTTGTAGTAATAACAATAAGGGGTTACACTAGTAGTATAGGGACCTAACAGTGTATTATTTAATAAAATTTATTGACCTATTGTTTATTGGGGATGTTGCAACATCCCTTCCACTATTCCACTTTAGAGAAATTCAAAAATGTGTCAAACTTGCTACTTTGCAAGCTTTTATCCATGTAACTCTATTCTTCTTCTTCTTCTTATTTTTTATTTTTTCTTCCTTTCCTTCCACATCCCCCGCCAAATGTGGCACAATCTATCACAACTTAGTTGTCAATCCATAATGAGGACAACCATCATTAGGTATTATCCACAAATGTAGCTTGACTCATCAAAATTATTGAAGTAAAACCACACAACCTTAAATGACCTAATAGTGGTCCATAAGGGGGCTAAATTTCACTCCTGCTAGATACCTCTGACCCCAAGACATCAACATGTTACTTTATGTCCAAGTAAAACAAACTATTAGCCAATCAAAAGCAGTTTTAGGTCTTACATCAAAACCAAAAGGTAGTTTTAGCTTAAATAACATTCACAAAAAAACTAAGGTATTTTTTGGTCATTGCAAAATCTACCTCAAATGGCTAAGGGCCTCGATCTCCAGTAACTCTACTTTCCACTTTTTAAAGAAAATATAATATTTTTTTGTGTAAGCTTGGTAGTACTTTTTCTATTAATATTTTCTGAACATAAGTTTGTTTTTAACAAAATTTGGAGGTGGCCTCAACCTACCTGCAGGAAACCAGGTGAGTTGGCCACTTGTCTGCATCGAATGCTGTCCAAAATTTAAATAAAGTTTTCAAGACCATCCAGGCTACATTTGCAGTTTTATCTATTATAAACTTCAACTTAAAAAAGTAAAGACTAACCGACATATTAAGAAAAATATGTTTGAAGACTTGTTTCACTCATCAGATGAGTCCACCGGGGTTGGGGCTTTCACACTGGACCCTTGTATTTCACCCCTCTTCATGTCTTGTATGCTCTGCTCGATCCTGTTTAGTGTTAGATTGTTTCGATACACTTGTATCTGGACTCCAACAATTTCTCTGTGTAGATCCTTCATGCTAGGCTTCATTGGTTTGGCCTCCTCCTGTTCCTCACGCTCCTTATATAATTTCATTTCTTAGGCCACTATATTCTTCATAACCTAGTACTATTGAATTGTCTGCTGAAACAACGTGTGGCGATCTCTGGTGTTCCCTGGATCTTTCACCATAGTTTCCCATTCTTTTGTCTCTATTTCCTGATTAGTTATACTACCCTCTCCCACTCTGATATTTGAGCTTTCACCTCTGGCGGAGTGCCATCCATGTATGTGTTTATGAGGGTCTGCATGTTTTCTTTCCCAATCTTTCTTCCTCTTTTGTTTGGACCTCTGCTGGAGGTTGCTTCCACCCCCTTTTTTCTTTTTCCTACCTTACCCGTTCCTCTGGTTCCTCTCTTGCTCCCCTCTTTTCCCTCCTTTTCCATCCTGTCCTCTTTCCTACTTAATATTTCTTTTCCTGGGCAACTCACCAGTTCCGACCTGCTTGCCTGTTCCTGGTCTGGAGCACTATATGGGTTCCGGAACACCGGGCATCACTGCACATTGGTATTTATATTACCTAGAACATTAACAAATGAAAATTCTTTATAAGTCGGAATTATTTTAAATAAAGTGAACTTAAGTTTCTCCGGCTCAGGCTTATCCACTCGCTCTTGGCTTGAAGAATTGTGGTTGCCCTCTTTATCCCTTGAGTTCCCCCCTTCCTTCTCAGAGACGAACATGCTTATACCTTTCACTTTGGGCCAATGATTCTATGTAATTTATATATCTCAGTTTCCCAAATCCCACAGGGTCTCTCTGTTTCCCCTTCCTACTTCAGTTCCCCCCCCCTCTGCTTATCCCACCCAACAGATAGGACAATGCATAGCAGAATTAGCAGTTATGCATGTGTCCCAATTCTGAGTCTCGTTATAGGTATTTTGGGTCACATTTGAGGGTCCAAACCATGATTTTCTCCTCTTTGTTTCCCTCTCCCAGTTGCTACCCCTGATTATACCATGTGACTCGGAACCTTCAGTCGAGTTTGGGCTTGGTTTGAGCCAGAGAAACCTCAGCCTTGTTGCATGGTCCATGACGGTTACAAGCTCCCCTCCCATGAAAATAACTTCTTCCCTCACATGCCACATGCTCCACCTTGCTAGAGCAGCAAGCTTCCTACTCTTGCCATTGTAGAAGCCCCATTAGGCGTCCCAGCAGACCACATTCCCTCGGTCTCTATCTACTTAGAGATGCATTAAAATTTTCTCGAGCCCCCTCACCCCAACAAAATTCCAGGCGAAAGCACTCCAGTCGACCGGGCTAGTTTCCTAGGCAGAATAGGTCTTGACTTGTTTTGAGTCTTGACTTCCCTCAACCCTTAATCCATGTTCCACTTTAGAATTCATTTTTGCTATGCAATTGAGAATGGGGATCGAGGTAACATACCAATTCTTGTCGACGAAACCCATTTTCTGCTCGACATCCTCCAACCCGCTTCCACCACCTTCTGCTGCACGTTCTTTCTCCTTCTCCCTCTGCATACAAATGCCTTCTCTCTTGGTTGCCTTAGCTTCTTATTTCTTTGTCCAGCTGTCCCGCTTAGCGTCCAGATTGTCCCCCGCGTGCCTTCATCCTCTTTCTATCGCCCATTCCCTTATTCGATTTACTCGGGATGAGGTTTCCCTGACCCTTCCATTATTTCCTTCCATCACTCCACTCGTGCCGCTGGTTGCTCCTGCCATGTGTTTCCTTCTTTCGCCTTGCCACTTGCCATCGCTTGTCTGCCCACCCTCGTGCTTGACCCCAGAGCTCCATCTCTCTTATCCACCCTTGGCTACAACTGCATTAACTCTATACTGTCTGCTGCCCTATCTTGTCCTGCATGTTGCCCCACCTGCATTCGTGTCCTCTCGCCTTCCAATGCCCCCTCTGTCCTTTGGGCCAGCTGGGTGGCTACTATCACCTCGGCCCACCATACCCTCTGGCCCACCTCGACTTCCATCACCACTTGGCACCTACCACACCCCCATCGAGGGAAATAAAATATAATATTAAAATCTATGTTGCAACCACATTGTGTGTCATCTATGTGATGGGCATGCTTTGATAAAAAGACACCTTTATACTTTGTTATTATTCTTTATTATATAATTATTTTAATTAAAAAATATAGTAATAATAAATAGTACATGTACATGCTCTCATGTGTATAAGACTAAAATTAAATATTACTAAAAAAAAAACACAGAAAATACATGATCTCAATGAAGTCTCATAAATAACCATAAAACATATATTATTTAGGCTAAAAACAAACTTTTATATAATAACTATTTTGAATTAAACTACCCTTAGTATTACAACTAAACCTAAAAACTTCTTATACCTCTAAAACTAGAATTAAACCACCTTGATATTACAACAAAACCTAAAAACATTTTCATACCTCTAAAACTAAAATTAAACCACCTTATATTAGAACAAAACCTAAAACTTCTTAATCCCCTAAATTTCTTTTAATGTAAAAGCTATTTTAAATTAAAGCCACCTTAATATTACAACAAAACCTAAAAACTTCTTAATGCCCCTAGAAATTTCTTAAGGCCCAAATGGCTCAAAATAAGAAACACGTGACCAGTGATATTCTATGCCTTCATGAACCACCCACTAAAATAATTAAAATGGTTTTCAACCTTCACATGTTAAGTGTTTTCATTTTCAAAATTAGCCCAAATTTTGTGTGATGCAGTTGTAACCGCGTCCCTTCATATTCATAGTTATAGTGAACACAAGCATGCAGTTTTGTGGAGATTTGAAAATAATAAGGCGTAGTGTAATGAGATTGTTTTTTTGGAAATTTATGAAATTTTGGTTTTTCAATCAGGTCGGTGATAGAGATAAATATTGAAATATGCAAATTTGTTCGGCTATGTTGTAATGTTATGTTATGCAAATTTGTTCAGCTATGTTGTAATGTTATGTTATATAAACATTTTGATTAGTTCAAATAAAAATATAATAAAATTAATAATTTACTGTTACTTTAAATTTTAACAATCTGTGATTTTTCCCATGATATTTGTTATGATAAAATTTATTTAAAGATTTGAGGAAATCTCTAATGCTTAAGATACCTACATCATATAATTTTGAAAAAAGTGTTCTTAAAGGTTATCAACTTTGGCTAGTAATTCTCTCACAAGAAGATTTGAAAAACACTTTACATCATGACATGTTTTCTTGCAACCAACATGTAAATATTGACTTTTCAAATTGTGAAGCCAATTCAAAAAGATGTAAGAGTTTAGGTTTTTTAATTAATTTTTATAAAGAAAATCAAAATTATTGTGTTGAGAGGCTTTACACAATCTAGTATGAGAGATGTTGTCCCATAATATCATATTTAAAAATAATAAAATAATATTTAAACTAACAAATTAAAATTAGTAATAACAAAAATAACAAAATGTTTATCATAGATAAAATATTTCAATTTCCACTAGTAATAACAAAAACTACAAAATGTTTATCATAAATAAAATATTTCAATTTCCACCTTAAATTTACATAAAATTTAAATAGAAACAAAGTAATTGAAAGGAAAAAATTATATTCTTTAGTATGAAGAAGATATGTAATTTCTTCCTTACTTAATATGGAGCTAAGAAATGACACGTACAAATAATATTATTCATATTACATCATGTGTATTTCATTCTATGTTCGATAAAGTGTATATTTAAATATATATAATATATATATATAATATATATTATATAATTAATAACAATATATAATTAGTGTTAGCCATAATAAAATATTTCAAATGTTTATCATGTTTTTTTTTATATATATATATATATATATATATAATATAATTTCATTTTTATTGAGAGAGGTGCAAGTTAATTGATTATAACGTTAAAAAATATTAATAAAAAAAATGTGGCGTAAAAATCAAATATTTCATAGACATGTCAGTAAATTATTTTACATCAAATTAAAAAAAACCCCAAACATAATATTCATAATAAGATGTTTAATAATTGAAAGTAATTTCAATTTAAATATTAATATGAGTAAATATATTTAATTGTTTTTTTCTTATAATTAAGATATATCTCTACTGATCAATACATAATAGAATAAAATTTATCAAATACTTTCAATTCAAAATTAAAATAATATTTTTAATAAAATAAATTAATAATTAAATATATAATATATTTTATCAAATCATTTCATAAAAAAGTGGAAAATGTTAAAAAAGAAAATGAAAAAAAATAAGCGAGTAATTATAAAATTTTATTTTACCCTCATGTAGCTTGCAAACTGTAACTTGTGTATGATAATAATAACTTAAAAGACAATTTTTTTAATAATAATGTAAAGTTTAAGGATATATTGTTAATTTATGGGAAGCACCCAGTAGGAAGAAAACCCTACCTTTCTGCAATGTTATAAGCTTAATTCTGCAATGTTATAAGCTTAATTCCACAATGTTATAAGCTTATGTATGTAAAATGGTTAGTATATAAGCAATCATTTTATTTTAATTTTATTTAAAGTTTTTTTATTAGGTGCACGGTGTAGGTATACAAAAGTTATTTTAAATTTTGGAGAACAAATTAAAACAAGTTTTGATTGGAGTTTAGGGATGGCTATTAAAAATTGAATTTTTGTAGATTATTTTAAGATTTCTTTTCAATTTAGGTAAACAATATTGAAAATATTTTAATTATACGGGATTGCAAATTTATAATCAATCACCATTGAAATGGGGTTCAACTTAAGGTTCTTTTTATTAATTATTCTTGGAAGGATAGGAAATATTTTTTCTCAATTCTATGAATATAAATGTTATTATGCTTTAAGGATTAACAATATTAAGGAAAACAGAATGGCAAACCAAGAAGGTAAACTATTGAGAAGAACATTATTAGTTAACGATCAATTATCAATTTATTCCATCCCATGAAATTTCAATTGCCCATTAAGGTCTTGGATGGGGGTCAATATAACCATTTTTGTTCTTTAAAAGGACAATCAATGATCTATTGGAAGAGGCCAATTCAAATGGTCGATGAAGATTTTGGATACAAGGGTGAGCCCCCCTGTCCATGTTCTTTTCATGCACATCCATGTTGTAGTGATATGATGACATAACTTCATTATCAAGGTAACACATTTCATTCCTTTACATGGGAAGGAGAGTGGGGTTAATGCGACATCCATTCTATAACAAGGGGTGATTTGGTTCCCATAACGGGAGAAGGGGCTTCAATTTTCCACTTTCCTTTGGCATGAATGGACTTGCCAAACATGAGCTCCATAATGGTGGAAATGCAGGAAATGGCAATCCAACATTCGAGGGATTTCCTGGCTACAACACTCAGTGTGGGATGTATCAAGTCGACATGTTAGAAAATCTCTAATTCAAGATATGATTACTCTATCTAATTGCTACCATAGGTCCTAACATCGTAGGTTCTAGTTTAAATTTGAGTTTCAGTGTAAAATCGACATAGACATTATTCTAGCATTCTGCAAGGAAGTCAAGGGATCTATTGTTGCATTTAGGTTCCTTAGGAATATCTTAATTAGGTCCCTTTTTCTCCTTTTTGATACATTGTGTGCCCTTGGGGGTCTAATGTGAAGCCAAGTGTTGAGGTGATGCCCCCATGAGTGTCTTCAAGGAACTTCCACCAATCTTGGCCTTTCAAGGATATTGTTATTCTTGTGTGGATAGTGTCCTCTAAGGATTTTAAATTTCCCCTTCTTAACATTCAACTATTGTATTGGTGCCTAGATTTATTCTTTGCTTGTTTCTCTCTGCGCACACCCCCCCCCCCCCCCCCCCCCACCCCGCACGACGACATATTTTGGTGGTTTTGTAAGAGTTTTTATAGTTTGTCTTCGTGGGGCTATTACTATCAAGGCTTCATTTGAAATCTGTGAATCGTGGAAGTATGGTGGATTCCCACATCATTGGTGTTTAAAGTGTTTATAATGTGCTTTATGGATTTGGTTAGTGCCCTCTTCGTCCATCAATTGTTGTCTTCGCACCAGGGTTTATTCCATCTCCTCATATTTGGATTATATCCTCCCTTGAGTAGGTTCAATAGTGAAATCAAGGTATTTTCAGGCTGCCTTTGTGGGGTAGGCTCAATTATAATTTTATATGGAAATTTGAGACTTGATGTGGTAGCGCAATGGCTCATATTACCATTGATGTTATAGTTTTGTTTGGATTTATTCAACATGGTGAAATCGAATAGGACATGGACCCTTACTCGAATACAACAAGACATGTTGCATATTCAACTCCAACATAATTTCATTGCATATTTTCTAATTATGGTTATGGAATTATTTTAACAATTTTTGATGGGGAACTAACAACCCCCCTAGATATATGAAATATCTTGCATGCCACACATATCAAAAACTCATAATTCAACCTAATACTGAGATGTCCAAAGATCACTGAAAACTAGATTTGGGATCCTAGACTCCAACGAGACACTTATCATTCCAACCTTACTATGATGGGCCATGGTGTCCCCTCATGGTATTTGAAACCGGGTGGAGGGGATAACATCCCAGTGAGACATCCACCTCGTCATACCATGAGGAAACAACAATGGTTATGGAATTATTAGCAGAACACAGAGTTAAAATGCAAGGCATTGAGGATGCCTTTCTAGCTCTTTGGTAGTAGTTAGTTGATCTCAAACTTTCTTTAAGATAGATCCATTGGGGTGGTTCCTTCCTAGCACACTCCTCTTCTTTAGCTATGGGGTGTGTACTAGGTTTAAATGTTCTTCCTTTTGAAGAGCTTGATCAGGGAATTATTGCAAAACATTTTCATGCCTCCAATATAGGCATGAATTAATGCAACCTCCATAGAAAACTCAGGTCATCCTTATATATTCAATATACTTCAAAAATTAGAAGCTCAACCTCATTGATTTTAGACTAAAACAGTTCTCCTTGCTTGCAACCTTTACACTTTTTTAACATGGCTTGAAAAAAGACCCTAAAGTAAATCCTTGGAATAGTCCTAAATCACACCTAACTAAACCTTAAACTCACCTTCATACATGCCCCAATTAAAACCTTAGACCGCTCATAAATTCATTTTCCTGCCTTATAGATGGATGAAATATTGCCTTCAGGAAGAGCGTCATAAATGACATCAAGATGGGGTCGAAAGATGCTTTAGGTTTCCTCTTAATATGGCCTTGAAATAGCCTCACAAGATGACTTTAGATAGGCTGGAAAGTGCCTCAGATGGAGACCATAATAGACCTAAGCCAATCTACCTTAGTGTTGAAAATAAAAACAAGAAATGATAAAAGTAGAATCCAGAAATTCCAGTTTAATTTGTCCTTGAATTAAACTAAGAATTAAAATCAAATTTTATTCTCATAGCAACTTGCAATAGTTAACTAGAGTGAGTTGACTTAGTGAACTTAGGAATTTCGAGTTGGAAGTCTTTCTGAAGTCATGTATATGTTTTCCCTCTATTATAGGGGTCTAGGATGAGTTAAGTATGAGTTGTAATTAGTTAACTCAGTTTACTGAGTTAAGTCCATTTAAATTAGTTCCAAACTGTTTAAGGAATTAATAGTGAGTTAACAGTCAGTTGATGCATTAGTGCATTGAACTAGTGCTACTCCAGTTAACTGAAGATTCCCTCATCAGAAACTCATGCATGTCGATTCTGAGAAAGACCCAATTGAGACTAGAGTGCATGGACAATGTACTAGTTGTTGTATAATTTTTTGAGTTGTACTGATAGTGCATGCAATCAAGAAATGAACCTAGAATGGATTTCACAGTTATGGATGCATAATCTCCCTTTAAATATGGGTTAATTCTCTCAGGAATTGTGCAAAGAATTAAAAGCTTGGAGGCTTAGAAATTTGGCTAAGTATTGGCCAAAGGAAGTCATCAGGCGGGGGATAGGAGATACTTGTGTAGGTTAAGCTCAAGGTTGAGTAGAGCATATTGTATTTATCCAAATTCTTTGACCAAGGGCGCAAGGAAATAGGAGGCTTGGAGAGCAAAGAAGAGGCCTGGATTTGGCTTGAGCTTGATTGTGAGATGGGAGATTAATTTTACTGAGTGTTGGGATTGTTCTTGTGAGAACAAGCATTGTATTATCGTCTTGGATTTATGATTAATGCAATACCGATAGTAGGGTTTTGAGTTGTGGCTTTCTTTGGATATTTATTGTGTTATGTGCTAATGATTTGTCTTCATATTGTCGATTATTGTTTTGCTCGATCTTTATGGGCTTCCGCTGTAAAGAGTAGAAGTCGATTCGTGTCTCTTGCTTTAGAAAATTGCAATATCTTGTGAATCTATAGGATTTTCTACACTTAGAGGGTCTAAAATATGCTTAAGAGTCCAAATAGGAGCCTCAAAACATATGCAAATTTTTCTTAGACCATGCCTCATGCCTCAGAACATATGTGATTTTTTCCTTAGATCGTGTCTCGAGAAGGGATAAAATATGTCTTAGAGCATGCCTCAGATTTACCTCTGAAAGTGTCGAAGTCTACCTCATAAAGATCTCTACCCAACAAAGAACCACTACAAAATGATATAAAAATTAAGCCCAAAAATCCCTCCTAGAAACTTGTCCTCCTTCCTATGACATGTGTTACTATCCTAAGTTCAGAGATCTCAAATGAAATACAAAAAATTAATGCTTGAATGTGCTTTAGAATGATGCAATTGAAGGGAAGTTAAAATCCTTATTTATACTAAAAGGAGGTGGCTGGATGAGGGTCGACTTTCCCTAAAAATACTCCAATAATAGGGAGCCAAACTAAGCAATAGGAGAAAATGATTTTATAAATGTAATCTTTTTTTAATGAGATCGACCCTTAACCTTCTTTTCAAGTGATTTCTTTATGAATATTTCCACTTATGGAGGGTTGACTTGGTCAACATAATTTATTCAAGATTCATTAAATATTAAACCCAAAATTGACCAATCATAAAGCTACATTTAACATCTCATTTGGGGCACCTTGACCTCACTATTGGGGCTCCAACTATGACGAGGCATATCTCCTCAACTGTGAGGAGTTAGGTGTCATGCCAACTATTGTTAGAAATGACATGATGAGCACAATCATTTGATGGTTGTCTTGCTAGAAAAGTCACTAATCTTACCGTTCATTTACCTCAACAAATGTGGGGCTTCTTCTGAATGCTACTCAGGTTTACATCAATGACAACCAAATTCGAATAGATTTAACATCGATTTGATGGACTTCCCATTTATATTAAGTGTAAAGGTGTAGAATATGGTATATGGAATTCATTTTTGTTATGGGTACAAAGGTTTCATTAGAATTAATCATCTTTACTGAATAAAATCATTAAATTGTTTGGAAACTAATTAGGTATTATGCCTTTCAACAGTTCCATATGATGCATACTTAGCTTTATACATCCATTTAATTTTGACAAGTTTTCTTCTTTTTGAATGAGATACAAGATCCCAAGTATCATTTTTCATTTAAGTAATGATATTCTTCATTCATTTCAACAATCCAGTTTACATGGCTAGAGGTTTCTACAAATGTTTATGGATCATGAGTCTCCAAAACTTGATCCAAAAAAAAGGAGGATCACTGGAATTTTGAGGTCGACTACATGCCTTTATCGGGCTTGTGGAAAATCTTGTAGTACTCGGAGGGACCTTTCCAACAAGGTATCATATGCACCAAACGGAGATAATATGACCAAGTTATGACCCCATGAAGTTGGCTACCTAAATAACCCCAACAGGGCCCACAAAGTCTTGGCGTTACATCTCCTGGGGTTAGGGTTTTGGTTGATCGGGGTTTTCTCATGTTTTCAATAATAAATAGGCCCTTGAGCCTCATTGTAACACAGTTCAAAGGCATGTAATTGTCACATCTCTTCTCAAAGATAAGTTACCATCGCTTGAGTTAGTCTTATTTCCATTCTATTTGTAAGCATATTTCAGTATTTGATATTAATGAAATGAAGTGTTATTTTTGTTGCATCTTTGTACTCATGGTTATATCTATAATTTGTTGCGTTCATGTTTAAATTTGGATCATTCACATTGTATTCCAACAGTTTATATAATAAAATTGCCTCTTTTTGGTGTGTTGAGAGCATTTTTGGGTTGTTGGTGTTTACCGAAATTTTTTATGTTGTATTGTCTTGCATATTTTTGTTATCACTGTGCAATTTTCAATAGGAATATTACAGACTCCAGTCATCAACAATCGTTTTCCGAGCCAATGGTAAAACTTTAAACTCTGGTGCAACTTTCTAGCAATAGCCTCTATATTCTTGTTTGGAGCAAACCCACTTCCAAAAGCTCTTCTCCAACAAAGGTCATATCATCATGCAGTACACTTTTCTTGTCATTATTTCAACCACGTCTCTGTAGCAACTGGAGATTAAGACTTTGCTTCCTTTATCACGAACAAAATTGGCCCCAACTTGATTCAAATCAATTGGACTCCACATGTCGTCCAATAAAAGAAGAAAATTTTTTATTTTCAAGATGAAAATAATTTCATCTTTCTCATGTCAATACTAGAACTTCGCTCAAATTTTAAATTCAGAGACTCGACAAAGGTATCCTAGAGATTTTCAATCTTATAGTTTTGAGAAATGGTATACCAAATGACGAAATCGAAGCTACTACTCACCTTCTTCTTGTAATTCTCCTTATAGTTATTGTGGATGAGTTGGAGTAATGTCATTTTTCCAACTCCCACCATCCCCCACACACCGATCACCTAAGGCTGGGGATGAGGTTCGTTAAGCATGTCAGTGGTTGCTTCTGAGCAGCTTTTATGGGAGACCCCACGAAGCCAGAATCTGGTAGAGGTTGAAGAAGCACATTTGCTTGAGGATCTGTGAACACCACAATTTGTGCAGCATGGGAAATTGTTGAAAGAGCAACATCAAGGCGTTGGAAGAGCTCACCAAATTCAGTCTTCTATTGTCTCATATTTGCGGGGATGTTGGGGTTGAAAAATAGGCAACAAGAGGCAGCAACCACGACATTGTCCTCGCCCTTTGTTGGCGCCATGGATGGGGACTTTGACTTCTTCTAGAGCGTCCTTGATCCTTCTCAAACAACCTTCCACTAATTCTGGCAGTTGCCTTTGTTGATGAAGTCACTACCATTGAATGGCAAAAGAAGAAAGGGGTGAGGTACTAGCAGTAGCAGCAGCTTGCCTGACAGAAAGGGGTGAGGTACAGGGAGTTGTAATAGCATGCCCGACTGAAAGAGGTGAGATACAGTAGTAATAGCAGCTTGCCCGACAATAGTTTTCGCTAAAGTGACATTCCGCGTATTGAATTTTGATGAAATGAAATAACGAAAATAAAAAATAATGATTAATTAAACATTACTTCAATATAATTAAATACTACAAAAACACATAATCTCAATAAAATCTCATAAATAACTACACAACCAATACTATCTAAAATAACACCATTTGTATATAATAACTATCTTAAATTAAACCACGTTGATATTACAACAAAACCTAAAAACTTGTTAATGCCATACAAACTTTTTAGTGACCCAAATATCTTAAATTAAACCACGTTAATATTACAACAAAACCTAAAAACTTGTTAATACCATACAAACTTTTTAGTGACCCAAATGACTCAAAATCAAGAAACACGTGACAAGTGAAATTCTATGGCTTTATGAAGCACCAACTAAAATAATTAAAATGGTTTTCAACCTTCACATGTTAAGTGCTTTCATTTTTAAAATTCGACCAAATTTTGTGCGCTGCAGTTGGAACCGCGTCACTTCATTTCATATTCATTGTAATAGTTAATACAAGTTACGGAAAATAAACGGAGTCATCTATCTAGGCCGAGGAATTGTTTGGATAGTCAAAAGTGAGAATTTCAGTAAAAAAATTTCAAAAAATTTTGTAGAGGGAGTATTTGAATTGTGTTTTTGATAATGGAAATAGATTCTGCACCATCAAAAACTTCTAACACACTTAAAATTTTGAATTTTAACAACTATAACTTAGATTTACAAAAATCCTTTCCAGATTTTCTCAAAATATAACCAAAATTTTCATAACTTTATAGACAATTTCTCCAACTAATTAAACTACAACAAAATAAAATAATAAAAATCTAAAAATAATAATAAAAAAAAGAGTAATACGCACTATTTTACAATCGCCTGTGTCCTTCCTACTGACACACCGCGTATTGAATCCCTGTTTTAAATCGGTGGGAATCTTGACAATGCATGCATGAGGAGTTGGCGAAGTTTTTAAAAATAAATATTGAAGAATTACTTTAAATTTTAGTAGGAATAATTTCTTTTGGTTCGAAATGGGTCGATAGATAAATTATAATGTGATTTTTTTGTTAAAGACTTTTTCCAATAAATTTGATATTATATTTTTCTTAATAAAATAATAAAATAATAAATAATTTATTGTTAGTAGTTTTTGGCTTTAAGTTTTAATAATTTATGGTTTTTCTCATAAAATTTGTTATGATGAAATTTATTTAAAGATGAAACTTATTTAAAGCTTTGAGGAAATCTATAATGTTCAAAGTATCTATATCATATAATTTTGAAAAAAAGTTCATAAATGTTATCAACTTTTGCTAGTAATTCTCTCATAAGACGATTTGAAAAGCACTTTGGATTCTCTCACATGTAAATATTGACTTTTCAATTGTGAAGCCAATTAAAAAAGATGGGAGAGTTTAAGTTTTTAATTAAGTTTAAAGAAAATCGAAATTATTATGTAGAGAGGCTCTACACAATCTAGTATGAGGGAAATATTTAAAAATAATAAAATAATATTTAAACTAACAGATTAAAATTAATAATAACAAAAATAACAAAATGTGGAGCTAAGAAATGACAAGTAAAAATAATATTATTGATATTACATTATGTGTATTTCTTTCTATGTTCAATAGGAGCATAAATTTAAACAAAAATAACTATAAATAACAATATATATATTAGTGTTAGTGTCACAATCCCTCTATAACTAAAGTTAATATATATAAAAAAAAAAATTAATTAATATCCCTGCTTTCTTCCAACCTCGGTCAAGCACACAATTACATGGAACGTGAGTTGTTATATGATATAGTTTTAATTAAATGGTAACCATAGTTGTCATATGAATACTAAAACTATACAACAATAAATTGATCGTCTGAAACCTTAATCTGTTTCACGCGGCATTGTATTATCAATACAACCGACACCTGTCTGGCAGTACCATTACACACCTGTGGTAGCTGGAATATTTATGGCAACCGCGTGGTTCTCGGGATCACCATTGCAATGGACGATCGTGATTATCTCCAGCGATCGGACGGTGGGAGGCTTAAGGGTTTTGGCGGCAATGGATATAGGGTTTACTGCCGGATGTTCTGAGTCATTTGTCATTGCTCCTGCTATCCGAGAGCGGCTCCTCGCAGTTGCCATTGCTCCTGCTCTCCGAGAGCGGCTCCTTGCGCCAGTGTCCGCCATAGCCCCCTTCGATCTATTTTCTGCCATTGATAACTCCATAGACCTGGTGGCGACGAGCTCCGTTGATGTTCTCCTCGATGCGGCCATGAAGGGTAAGTAATTTTTATGTGTGGTTTATATAGTAAAACTATTTCTTCTGTATGTACAGGATTGATAACCCGTTAACGGTTGATGGCAGGTACCAGTGTTTTACGCAGTAATGGTAGAGGCTACGATGAGCAGAGGTCTGCTCCCCTCAGCTGACCCGGTAAGTCTTCAATACTCACGGCTTTCCGTCATTAATTTGTTATAACTGTTGCCTTATACCATCTTTTCCTGCCAGGACTTGTCGCAAAACCTGCTATTCCAAGGCGTATGGCAGTTGTCTCCTTTTGTATTAGATTTTCTCTGGAATATTTACAGGTTTCCTAAATTATAGGTTGTCTTGGAGCTTTTATTGTGTGAGCCGAGTATTCTCCAGAGTTACATTTGAATCTGGTTGAATTTATCGGTCCTCTGTTTGTATGTAAGGATTTCATTCACTATAAGTTACAGTTCGGCACACGTACTGAGTATTCTTATGGTTTCAATTCCGACTTGGTCGGTAGCGTACCATGATGGTTTCCTTGTACTTATTTCCATTAATATATATGGGTTTTTATGATTAACGACGGGGTTCAGTTTTATTCCTTTGAATGTTAATGATTGTAAACATATTTGTCATTTACTGTACTTGTATGGTTTTTCCATGATTATTACCAGATCTGAATTGCTCGACCATCGGCCTGTTCATGATTTCGTAGTGTCATAGATTAATTTGTATTTAAGTCATTCGGTTTATGACTTTCCCTCTTGAGATTAAGTCACTATATTATTAGTCCAGTTTTTTTTTATGGGTTTTTTTCTGTACAAAGTTTTTCCTGAGTTTTGAGTAAAGGCCGGATCAGAATATAACAGAGCATTCTGTTGATACTCGTTATTATAGTATATGCAGGGTTTTAAATTCAACTGATTTATTTAATTATATTCTCTTTGTTAATAAAAAGTTTGCGGATGCCTGTTTCCTCAAATAGGTTTTCGGTTCTGAACCCTCGGCACCTTACTAAGGCTTTATCATTACCGGGGTATCACCTGGGCATGCCGCCGATCCGCACCTTAGTTCTGTTGGGATTCCACTCTTGAGTTATGCCGTGACTTCTTCTTTACATGTCACGGAATGTTTTACCTGAACTGGGTTAGCGAATCTTTCGCTGTCAGGGTTTATCTAATTTTTACTTGCTAATAGCTCTTATGCGAATTTGTCAATTCTTGATTTATATAGATATATATATTGCTATTGTTTCGTGTTTATCCTCTACCAACTACCGCTTGGCATAACGAGGGTTTTCCATTCGGATTCACCCGATAGTTTAGCCGTACCGTTTACTTCGATATTCTGTCTCTGATACAGAGAGGGGTTGTCTGCTTGATGGATGTATTTCTTAAGCATCTTTCTTTTGAACAGACTCTATTCGACTGCTTGCAATTCTTGTTATCGTTCTTACTTATGAACCGTCGTCTGTGTGGTAATTTACTTAAATCTATCTTTCAGGTATATACGGTACAGGATTTAAATCTACCCAGCTTACCTGTCTTATTCACGACTTATATAGCATAAAATTTCCAGTAATATAAGACTCGAATGTGATATTCATAATCTGTGAGACTTTTAATAAATATACAGGTTCTGTATAAACTTCTGGTAAATGTACAGGTTCTATCTTTCTTTCTTTATGTGTTTGGTACAGAAGAATATAAGGACAGTAATACCTCTAATAACTTCAAATAACTTAAAGTATTGTACCACAGTGTGAATAAAATCAAATAATCGAAATCAACTATTAATACTGCTACAGATACCCAATCCTTGAGTCTGGTAGAATTGTAATACTTACCTGTATCTCGATTGCTTCCTTCCGCCCTTCTACCACCAGTAGAAGACTATTTGATGCTTGATATCCTCCCAGCCACGAGACCAGTCATTTATACTGCGTCTCTCCCCCAAGCAATCCCTTGCTGGCCACAGCCTCTGCAATAGGGAGCACGTTTTGTGCCTATGCTATCTGGTCCACACCAGACATAGCATTACTCTCTTTTGCCAGAGTCCTCTTTTCCTGTTTGTTTTCCCCCAAAAAAAAACAACCCAGGTCTTTCTCCTTTCTCCTTTTCCCAGGAGAAGAGGAAACAGTTAGGGTTTTTCCCCATGCAATGGCAACTGTTTTTCCTTTCATTCTCATGCACCAAGAGAAATAATTCACATGAAGTTATCATGCACACATAATTATGCATTTCATTTAATTTAAACATATAATGTTTTCCATTACTTCAAGAAATAGTAATTTCTGCTTATCTTTAACCACAGAGTAAATAAGTAATTTATCTACGTAAAATATTTGGTCATTACAG
>APFE031328822.1:68677-86187 GCA_000404065.3 Pinus taeda | reverse complement strand
CTGATCTAAGAGTACTTTAAAGCTAATCTAATTCAGATTCTTAAACTAACTCTATGCTATTGTAATCTAATGAGAAACAACACATCTAATCTACGCTAACCCGGGATGTATATATTTTATTATGCGATCTAAAGAGATTTCAAACAATTACTAGTAATAAAGATCATTCAGCTATCATAATAATAGAAATCAATTAAGATAAACCACTTTGCATAAGAAGTTAGGCAAAACAGTTGTGAACAGCATATCGCATAATAATCTATTCATATGTCAGACACAAATAAATGACTCCACCGTACAGAAGTGCCAAATGGTAACCCATACATTCATGCAATAACACATAAACAACTGAAAACTGTAAATCACTTAAAGAATATAAGTAGAAATTGCCAAGAGATAAAAGTAACATTTATGACTAATTCTACCCACAAACTTCAAGCAAAAACGATCTATCTCTACTTGTTCTAACATCTACTAAGAGTACAAAAGTGCAACATCAGTAGCAGACATCAAAATGCAAATAAAAATAAATCTCGATCCATCCATTCATCAAAACCTCCTCTGAGGGTGCAGAAGTGCATGTTCCGAGGACAAGTTTTTGACAAATTTCTGGACCCTTCTCTAAATGCATGAGAAGGGTTTAAACACTGCTAACTAATTAACTTAATTACATAAATTTAGGATATGGTTTTAAATGACCGCCCTTCTGATAAAGCAAAACTATTTCTAAAAATTGAATCTAATTCTAAACTATTTTTGTATTTGCTCCTTAGTGCTGCAAGCACGCAACATTCGCCATGGGAAGAGTCGGTTGGTTGCCTTCCGTTTTCGTTTGAACTGTGAAAATAGAAATAACAAGCGTTGGCACCATTTTCTGGTAAACTAGAAGATATTTTCGAGAATCTTCCTCTTGTTGGGTGTATTCACTACGTGTATACTTGGTAATGACCCAGATTTCCCTTAAACTGATTTTGCTTTTGCTATTTCGGTTTCTGACCTTGCGGATGGCTGAAAAAGTTAGGGACTTTACTCTCTGAATAATTTTCTACATCAAAAATTGCCTCCGTTCTTCATTTCGGGCTTTTCTGGTGGCTAAGCTTCAGGGTTTTTGTAAACATGCTGCTTTTGTGCGTCTTTGACTCTGAGCTTTAGGTGGCTTATTGACATCAGCACCTGTTGAGTGATACTCTGCAATCTGTGGTCCTGTCGCATGTGGCATCCGTTTCTGAAGGGATTTCTTCTCTGTTCTCCGAGCATTGACGCTTTCCCCTTTTCCTTAGATGTTTCCTGCACATTGATTTATGTTATTTCTTGTCTTACAGTTTACGCAATGGAAAAGAGTAGTGACAATAAAGATTGACATGAGAGATTTAAGCTTTTATGAATGCATAATCATGACATCTGTAGCGAACTGACTCTTCAAAAAACACGAGACTGTCCTTCCTGAATATTTTGGTGCACAATCATTAATTTCTTTTTAAGACGCGCGCCAAATTTTGCTTGACAGAAAGTTTTCCATTGAATACTGCGCCGAGGAAAATTTGCGATGGGTGATTTCTGTGACTCGCATCGCAGCATCGTGGGTCACATCGTTAAGATATGTTATCGCAGAAATTATGATCGCGAATTTTTGCAAATCGCATTCATCGCAGATCGCAGCATCGCATTCATCGCAGATTTAGTCATTTAGTCATTGTGTGCTACTTATGCGATGTTGCGATATGCGACGTCGCATACCGGCCGTCAGAGATTTCTTAAGTTTTTTCATTTGAGAGCACTTCATAATAAATGCGATGTGATGAATTTTGCGTTGCTTCTTCGTAGTTTACTATGCTCATAAGAAAAACGTTTCATTCTTTTGATTCGATAAACTTTTAAGGAATCAAATACAAAAATGTTCATAAAACTGTTTGTTTGAATTTTTATTAAGGGTCCCCATTTGCTTGGTGTTATTGCTAATATCAAACAAAGAGGGGGGTTGTTGATGGCCACAACAATGGAAATTCACTGGGAAGAACGAGTTATCTCTGATTTTCTATCGAATTTTAACTTCCGAAACAGAAAAATTTTCATAAGTCTAAACTTTTTTATGGATAGATAGAGTACATTATGCCTTATCCTATCAATGATATTTTGTTTCAACCTTTTTCTATTCCAATCGTTCGTTTCCTGAAGCTTAGTCCTTGCATTTACACCAGCCATTACTTGGTCTTTTAAAGATAAAATAAGGTCATCTCTGTGTGTTGGCTTTTTAAAATATGCTCATTCATCGTAGGTAGAGCCTCTGCTGCCAGCAGGCGTCCATAGCCTCGACAGGGTTACCTGTTACCCAGCAATGATCCTTTATCCTGCTTAAGGCCATTTACAACTTTTCAGAGAAAAATCCATTTTGACATTTTTTCCTTTTTTATTCTCTAAAGAACAATGTCTTGGTTTGGTGGCCAAATTATGACACAATCATTCACTTGATTTACACTTTTGCTGAACAAGATGGCTCGTGATGACACCCCTTGTCTTTTGATTGCAACAATCTTAAGTCGTTGCCCTGTTTTGGTGGACAGTTTTGGCAAAGTCAGCAAGTTATATTATCTGTGATCATGATAAGCCGGCTCGCGATGAGACCTCTTATTCTTTGAGATATAGTGCTTTCTCGGATTGTTTCTCTGAATGCTGCGATTTTCTTTAGCAGGGAGGAAACCATTGTTTTTCCTTAAGAAAGCTCTGGACGATAATAATAGAGTTTGAAAACAGCAGTTTTACAGAGAATACTTATTTTATTATTGATACCTTTCATTGTGTTGATATAAAACAAATTCTTGTCAAAGGTTGCTTTCATGAAATTTTTTTGAAGTTGAAACTAGTATCATATCTAGGCTAAAGTTAACTCTATCCGTCAATAATAAAGATCAGATTTTTCGAAAATTTTTACTATTTGTACAAGCGAAAAAATCAAAATCTAACAGAGAATTTGGTGTCTTTTTGCGTGAACTCCTGTAGTAACCATCTACAACTAGTTTTATTTATAAGAAAGAAGAAAAACAAAAATCTATCCTACAAAAAATAGAAGAGTAATCTTCTATGGAAAGTATATTTTCAGGATCTGTCCATTAACAAGTAAAGAATCCTTTCTACCTGCTAAATCCTGCAATACAAACGTTGATGGGCCTATGACTTCTACAATATGAAAAGGACCAAGCCACATTTTCTGGAATTTGGTATGTTTGCCCTTCTCTTCGTGAGCCTTATCTCATTTCAAGACTAGATCTCCCATCTGAAAAATAAATAAATAAATAAAAAATCTGGTTATTATGCTTGAATCAAAATAGGGTTTTATTAGCACTTGGTGATGAGCATGGGTTTTCTTAGATTGTTCTCGTTGTTCTTCTAATTTAATTATTTCCATTTGCCTTAATTGCAAGGAGGAAGTAGATACTTCATCGATGTATTGTACTAAAGACAAGGAGGGGATCATTACGTGAGTTGGAAGAACCACTTCCTTCCCCTAAACTAAATTAAAGGGAGAAGTTCCAATTGAAGCTTTCTTCGTTATTCTATCTGCCCATAAAGCATTTACCAAAGTTTTGTGCCAATTCTTTTGGTTTTGGTCAACTGTTCTTTTAATAATCCTGATTAGGTTTTTGTTTGTTGAATCAACTAATCCATTTCCTTGCGGATAGTAGTTGGCCGAATATTTCAGTTTGAACCCTCTTTTAAGTGCAAACTCAGTCATTGCATTCCCAGAAAAGTACGAGGCATTATCAAACATCAAAGTCGTGGGCAGTCCAAATCTAGTGATTATAAATTGATCAATGAATTCAATGATGTTTTCAGAATTAGCTGTCTTGAGAGGTACCGCTTCTACCCATTTAGTAAAATAATCAGTTGCCATGAGGATATACCTATGCTGCTTAGAAGAGTGAGGAACGATCTCACCTATTATGTCCAAGCCCCATTGACTGAATGGTTGCTCAATGTTTACCGGTTGCAGTGGCATGGACAGTTTCCTTTGTCTTCCTGCAGTAGTTTGGTAGATTTGGCATTTCCTCACATAACTATGTGAGTCTTTGAACAGTGTGGGCCAATAATACCCCGCTCATAAGATCTTGTGTGTGGTGGCATCTCCAGCATAGTGTCCGCCTGCAGGTCCATCGTGGAGTTCCTGCAAAACCTTTTCAGCTTTAGTTTTCTCAACACACCTAAGAAGCACAGAATCATAATTTCTTTTAAACAGAACATTATTTATGAGCTGATATTCTTTAGCCTTTAATCTCAGGGCTCTTTTCTTGGTGTGATCCAGGTGAGTTGGAGCATACCCGTTTTTGAGATAATAAATGGTGTCAGCGTATAAAGATTCTATATCGTTTAGGCTTACCTCATATGTTTGGACTTCCTCGGATGAGCTTTCAGGAATATGCTGCTCCAGCCAACATTTTGCAGAAGCCTTGGCCTCTCACAATGCTTGCTGGTTTGATTTCAAGGTCGTATTCTTGTAAAGGAGTGATCCAATTCGCTCTTTTTTCACCCACATCTTTCTGTATTAAAAGATTTCTTACCGCTGGAAACGGTAATATGACCTTGGTATGGGTTTTAAGTAAGAAAGGTCTGAAATACTTGATCGCTTTGAAAATGGTGTATGCCTATTTCTCTATGTCTGAATAATTGAGTTCAGCCCCTTGTAAATTAGAGCTAAAAAATGCAATTGGAGCTTCCGCTTTCTCTTGATTCGCTTGAGTTAGAATCACGGCATATGATTTCTTTGAGGCGAATGTGTACAAGATAAAAGATTCTGAAAAATTCGGGGTTGCTAAAGACGGAGCATTAATGATAGCATGTTTGATCAGATTGAATGCTTCATGCTCGTCTAGACCCCATTTGAAATTTGAATTCTTTTTGATCATGGTTTGCAAAGGAGAAACAATTCTTGAAAAATCTGGGACAAATCTTTTCACAAAATTGATTTGACCAAGAAAGGATTGCATGGCCTTTTATTATGGGCAGGGATTCGGGAAATTCTTTGATTCTATCAGGTTCATGTGAATACCAGATTTTGATACTATGAATCCTAGAAGTTTCCCTTCACTTAATGCGAAAAAAGATTTCTTTGGGTTAAGTGAAATCCCATACCTTAAACATCGTTGAAAGATCTGTTTCAGGTCTCTGAGATGATTGCCTCGCTTCTTAGAGTATACTGTTATATCATCTAAATAAATCACCACGGCTTTATTTACTAAACCCTTGAATGCGATGTCCATAGCTCTTTGAAACGTAGCGCCGCCATTGATTAAACCAAATGGCATCTTCCGATATGCATATGTGCCCCATTTGGTTTGGAATGTGGTTTTTAGCTGATCATCGGGATGTACCAGCACTTGGTTGTATCCTGAAAATCCATCCAAAAAATACATTAATTCTGAACCTGCTACTGCCTGTAATATTCGCTCCATAGGAGGGAGGGGAAAATTATCTTTTAGATAGGCTTTGTTGAGATTCCGAAAATCGATGCAGATTCTAATATCTCCGCTTTTCTTTCTAACGGGTACCATATTGGAGACCCACTTGGAATGTCTGACGGGGAAAATTATTCTGGCCTTTAACAACTTATTCAGCTCAGTCTTTATTTGGTTTTCCAGATTGGGGTGGATTTTTCTGAGTTTCTGCTGGACAGGTTTTTCATTGTCGATCATAGGGATAGTATGTTGGATAATGGAAGTGTCGTATGCCTTTAGCTCATCGTAATTCCAGGCGAAAACATTTTTGTATTGTCTCAAAAGATGAATGTATGTTAGTTTTTCTTCAGGGGTTAGGCCCTGGCCTAGATTAACATTTTGTGGTTTATCATCGGTTCCCAGGTTTACTGATTCATAATTCAGAGTTGAACTGTAGAGCTTAGAATTAGTAGACCTTTTAAACCGACTTTTCAAATCGTATAAGTCTTCTAACTTAACCACCGATTTAGGTATAGCATTATCAATGCTACTTTGTTGTATTTGTCGATCGTGGTGGTCTTCGTCAATTATTTGATTGGAGTAGGATACTTCTGAGGTGAGGAAATTTACAATATCAAGATCGTCATTGAATACTCTCCAGTTTGTGATGTTGTCAGGGATGGACGGTTTAAAGGTTAATTCTATCGAGAATCTATCTGGACTAAAATCTTCGAAGGGAATGAGTCTAGAGGCTACATTGGCTAAAAGGTGTGCGCTTGCATTTTGAATTCTTGGGATTGAGAAAATATTGAATGCTATGAAATGTTCAGTCAGATCCTGTACTAGAGATTGATAGTGTTTCAAATGACTTGATAGGCAATGTATGGTGTTAAGTACCTGTTTGACCACAATCTCAGAGTCTCCAAAGACTTGAAGGTACTTGACGTTCAACCCGATTGCTTTGTATAGGCCTTGCACCAAGGCCTCATATTCTGTTGTATTGTTCGTGAAATCAAATTCAAATCTGCATGTAAGCATTGTCTTGTTTCCCTCTGGACTAATCAGAATGCATCCTGCTCCTGCTCCTTCGTTAGATTTAGAGCCATCAAAATATAGTTTCCAAAAAATAGATGTATTTACAGGTTCTTCTACAAAATTAACGCACTTTGAATTATCAGTTTGGGAAAAATTTTCGACTTGGGACACAACTGAATTTTCTAAGTAAGGTGATGTATGAGCATTGAAATTGCTGAGGAAAGAATCTGTCGAGTAATTGCCTATGATGCTACTGTTGTATGCTATCGCTTCATTCTCTCCCTCCAATTCTGTTACTATGTACTTCTGGTGTAACTCTCGTTCAACCTTTATTTGATTTGGTTTACCATTATATGGTAATCACATGTGCGACCAATCGGTTGAGAAGTATCCACGGAGTTTTTCGGACCAATCCCTGCTGAGAATTAGGTCGTAGAATTCAGGGATATCAGCTACTAGAATGTCGATAACCTGATATACCTTGGGGTTAGACGACAATCTTATGGTGACTTGATTAAGTTCACCAATCACTTCGACCTGAGACCGATCAAGCTGAACTATGCGCACCGCAGATTTATGTGGTTGAACGTTTAACTTGGCACATATTGATCTGGGTAAAATATTTGTTGAAGCTCCAGAATCTACCAAACAATTGTGCACGTTTTTATTGAAGATTTCATAAGTGAGCAAAAAGGGGGGAGTGTGAGATCATGATCTCCCTCCAATCAAGGCGACGTCATTTGGATCGATCTTATTGGCCGTGTTGATTGGGGGTCTTCCCATGTTGTGCGTAGCTACAGCTGTAGGCAAAGATGTGGTGGGTACGGCGTGTAATTCTTTCATCATTATCTTCTGTTGATGTTTCAATTTGCTCAATTCATAAAGGGTGATATTAGCCCTAGTCTTTTTCATGTCATCGATAATATTGTAGTCCATTTCATCCGACACTATTAGTGTTCTTGATGGAGGTGTTTGATCTGGTTGGACTGGGCTAGATTGAGTTGCCTTCGCGGTTGTTTTCTTTGTTGCGACTTTTTCTTTTACTGTAGGGCTTGCGCCCTTCTGCTTAGGGGTAGTTTGGGGAGGATCAAGTTGGCTTTTGCTTCGTGTGCTAACCAGAAATGCTTCTTGATCTTCTTCTTGTGGGAGGATGAAATCCCACATTCCTTGTAGTTCCACAACTTCTTCATCATCGATTTGTCCTTCAATGGTTCTCTCTTCTTCTTCCTCTTCTTCGGATTCGACATTTGAGATAGCGTTGGGTGGTTTCGTATCCATTGAAGGGCCTCTTTTAAAAGTTCTGTAGGGCTTTTTTGAAGAAGTTTTTGCCACTTGCTTCTTTATGTCAATCATCTCATTGGACATGGTCTTTAATACTTTCTGCAACCCTTCTAAATCGAAAGGATCTTTCGTCTGTTTCTTCTTGGGGTCTTCCTTAAAGGTGATCTTTTTAGATTTGCGTTCTTCTATCGCAGATCTCTTCTCCAAAGCTATAACGTGTTTCTCTACTGCTATTTCCTCTGTTAGGTTTTCAACTAAAGTGGTTTTATTTTCCCTATCTACGAAGACTGCTAAGTTTGATGGTAAGGCTGTGATATACCATTCACATCATACTTCTTCGCTATGTTGGGAAGCAGTGGGAATTTTGTTGAGAATCTTATTGAATCGTAAATTGAAATCTTTGATGGGTTCTTTAGTTTCGGCTTTAAGATTGGATAGGTCACTGATTAATGTTGTCGTTGATCTATCATCACCAAATTTGGTGAGGAATTGATTTTGAAAGATGTCCCAACTCGTTATAGACCCGGAAGGTAATGAAAAGTACCATGACCCGGCAGTTCCTTGCATTGTATAGGGAAAAAGTCGGACCACAGCATCTTCATTGGTAACTCCGTTGAGATTGACAGAGAGCATGAAATTATTAATGTGCTCTTCAGCTAGCATGCCTGCTTTTGGTTTGAACTTGGATATCCATTTCTCAGGATGGGGCGGTATTTGGCTCAGGGGTGGAGGCATTAAAACCGCTCCAGGATTGTTCCATGGAGCTTGAGCCATCTTTGAGTTACTGGTGATTGCAAGCGTAGGAGATGATCCTTGAGGATGTGAAGATGAAGATAATATGATCTTGGATGATTGGGGAAGAGGGGTTGTGGAAGGTGGATGAGTGATTTGGAACGAAGATGTGCGCGGTTGACTTCGCGGTGAGGGGGTTGAGATGGATGATGTAGATGACAGAGTCTCACTGTCATAGTGCAGTGATGTTTTCCTTGCTCTTTTTCTTGTGGGAAGAGGGAGTTCAGTTGGCTGGATGCCAAATTTTCCGCTCTTTAACCTGGTCAGGGGATGAGCAGGATTGTATTGCGAAGTCACGCTGCTTTGAGATTTATCAGACCCTAGTGAAAAAATAGAAAATCCCTGGAGTTTATGAATAAGAGTTTGAACTTCAGAGGGTTCGATGGTAGGTTGGTCTAAAATATTAGGGTATGTAGCAGTGGTTATTATTCGACCGACTTCTGATTCTAAATTTAAATGTTCTGAGGAAGTCGGGGGAGTTGATGAGGGTGATTTACTCTCAGAATGGTATTTAGATTTTGATTTAGGTGCCATTCATAGTTCAGGCCCTCCTTCTAGCAGCAAATATGTTGAAGCCTCGAAAATCGGGTCGACAACAAGGGGGATACCCACCCGGTCCAGACCTTGGTTGGCAGCTCCTTATCTGTTTGGTATAGCGGGTCCGACTGGGGATGACAAGACCAGTTTCCTGACCTTGGGTGTGTGTGGGTGTAGAATTTGGACTATGCTGATCTAAGAGGAATTTAAAGCTAATCTAATTCAGACTCTTTAAACTAACTCTATGCTATTGTAATCTAGTAAGAAACAACACATCTAATCTACTTAACCCGGGGTATATATCTCCTATTATGCAATCTAAAAAAGATTTCAAACAATAACTGGTAATAAAGATCATTCAGCTATCATAAGAATAGAAATCATTTAAAGATAAACTATTTTGCATAACAAGTTAGACAAAACAGTTGTGAACAGCCTATCGCATAATAAATTATTCATATGTCAGATACAAACAATATGACTCCACTGTACAAAAGTGCCAAATGATAACCCATACATTCATACAATGACATATAAACAACTGAAACTATAAATCACTTAAAGAACATAAGCAGAAATAATCAAGAGATAAAAGTACCATTTATGACTGGTTCCACTCATAAGCTTCAAGCCACAATGATTTATCTCTTCTTGTTCTAACATCTACTAAGAGTACAGAAGTGAAACATCAATAGCAGACATCAGATGCAAACATTAATAAACCTTGATCCATCCATTCATCAAAACCACCTCCGAGGGCACAAAAGTGCATGTTCTGAGGACGAGTTTTTGACAAATCTCCGGACCCTTCTCTAAATGCCTGAGAAGGGTTTAAATACTGCTAACTAATTAACTTGATTTACATAAATTTGGGATCCGGTTTTCAAATGACCGTCCCTCTGATAAAGCAAATTATTTCTAAAATTAAATATGACTTTGAACTATTTCTGTATTTGCTCCTTAGTGCTGTAAGTGTGCAGCATTCATCTGAGAAGAGTCGGTTGGTTGCCTTTCCCTTTCGTGTGTGCTATAAAAATAGCAGTAACAAGGGCTGGCACCACTTTTTTGGTAAACTATCAGATATTTTAGAGAATCTCCCGCTGACTGAGTGTATACTTGGTAATAACCCAACTTTCCCTCAAACTGGTTCTGCTTTTGCTATTTCGGTTTCTGTCTTTGCGAACGACTTGATGAGTCAGAAGACTTTTCTTTCCGAGCAATTCTTTGGATTGAAAACTGCCTTCGTTCTTCATTCCGGGCTTTTCTGGCGTGTAAGCTTCAGGTATCTTTGTAATCATGCTGCTTTTGTGCGCCTTTGATTCTGAGCTTCAGATGACCTATCGGTCGTTAGCATCTGCTGAGTGATACTCTGGAATCTGTAGTCCTATCGTATGTGGTTCCTGCTTCTGAAGAGGTCTTTTCTGTGTTCTCCGAGCATCGGCGTTTTCCCCTTTTCCTTAGATGTTTCCTGCAAAAATTGCTCCATGTTATCTCCTGTTTTATAGTTTGCGTAAAGGAAAAGAGTAAATGAAAATAAAGATTGATATGAAAGCTTGAGATCTTGCGTGTGTATAATCATGGCATTCAAAGTGAACTGACTCTTTGAAAAATGAAAAGCAGCCATTCGTACAATCATTAATTTCCTTTTTACAGGCGTGCGCTTAATTCTGATTAATGGACATCTTTCCTTGAACGTTGTGCTGAGCAAAATTCACGCTCATCATAGATCGCAGATCACAGATCGCAGATTTGCATTATAGTATTGTGGTATCGCAATATCGGATCATCACAGATCACAGATTGTGGATCACAGATCGCAAATCGCAGATCGCAGATATTAGTCATTGTGTTCTTCTCTACGCGATTGCCGCGATATGCGACGTCGCACATCGGCCGTCGGGGATTTCTTAAGCTTTTTATTTAAGAGCGCTTATGGTAAATGCAATGCGATGAATTTAGCATTGCTTCTTCGTGGTTCGTTATGCTCATAAAAGAAGTGTTTCCTTTGCTTTGCTGCGATAAAATTCTAAGGAAAAACAAAGATGTTCATAGGGATGTTTGTTTGAATTTTTTAATAAGGGTCCGCTATTTTCTTGGTGTTATTGCTAATACCAAACAAAAGAGGGGGGTTGTTGGTGACCACAACACCGCCTCACAATCATAAAGGTTAAATCTGATCGAAATCGATGTGACAAAATAATTATGATTAATTGAAATAACTATTAATTTTGCTTCCAATAACTAAAGATTTGATTTGAGTTGGTACAACAAGATAAAGAGGGATAAATGCAAGCTAGATTCCATGAGAAATCTAGTAGAACTATAGAAAATATATATATAAGTTAAGACCAATGATACAGTCGTAAGCTACAAGAGAAACTTAACCCAATCATTGTTGGTTTGACGATTTCTCTTTAAAGTTTTGAAATATAGCATAAGTTGGAGAAGGACAACATAGGAAATATACGTGATAACATACATACAACAACGAATGTGTATATTGAATACTCTAAAATGTTTGTGTCCTAATGTGAGTTAAAAAATTGATGGGGATACATGGGGGCTTCACTCAATGAATCTCTAGCATATCACGTGCATTCGTGGCATACTAAACAATACCCATAGTTTGACTACATATTGGAAAATACCTCTAAAAATCACATTATTTAACCCCCTACCAATATGAACCCAATACACCTTCCCAATTTAAAAAACCCCTACTTTCACTAGATATTGTAGATATCCATTTTTTCATTAACATTTTTTATACCCTTTTATATTTTTTCGTTAACCTTAAGCTCCATTTTTTATATATGCCAATATAAAAACCATTTACCCCTTATATATCCCCCAATACATTTTCATTTTTTCCTCAATATATATCCCCCAATATGAACCCACATGGTATGGTATTGCTCCCCCAGTGAAGCCCCTATGTGGGGATATAGGTAAAAACTTCAAATGTGATTAGAAACAAGCATATGGTTGAGTACGGTAACTAAGGAAATGTGGCATATAACTTTAAGTAAGATTTAAAGTTGTGGTAAAGGGAATGTTGGTAGCATATTGGCCTAAGTGTTACTTATTCTTGTTGACATGTGAAGTGCCAACATGGAACGTGTAGCATTCCACAAGTCAATGGTACCCCAGATAAGTACCTTGAATAACTTTAAATGACTTTTATAGACACAAGTGAAGTGTCATTAAAGAATTAATTAGAATGAACATATGCTTACCAAATAATTATGTTAATATCATCCACACTAACACGATGTGCTGAGGTAGTTAATAGGCATGAAAGATGCAAAGGGGAAGGGACCGCATGTAACTTCCAGGCACCTTAATCAATAATTTGTATAATATAAAGGGATATAAACCCCAAGAAGAGATTTGAGATAAACTGATGGGTGAGGTGTGTTAATGGAGTATTATTGTTTTTCTTGCCATCTTCTTCTTCTTCTTTTTTTCAGTATGCTCATCCTACTCCAGGTTGTTCCCTTGAATAGTCACAATGGTTCCTTTTAATATTACCTTGTGTTTCTAGCCTTGATGGCCTATTGGGGAAAGATCAAAAGGAAAACAATAAGATAAAGAAAACCAACTAAACTAAACAACTGATAGATAATTAATGTGGACAGAAATTGGGTCCACTTAAATAAAGGGAAAAGATAATATCTATCATGAAGGTGGTGAGTTGAAGTAATTGTAATGTTTAGTTGTGGCTTATTTGATATCATGAAAGTATGATGGTTCCTAAAGGGAATATCACTAGTTTTGAACCATCAATAAGGAAATTTTCTTTGAAATTTAAAAAACAAAAAGAAGAGATGGTGATAACAAGTATGATTACTATGTGAATGGTATAATAAGATAATTAGTTATTATCATATTGGGATAAAATTGCTGACGACGAGATCTTACAAGACAAAGGTAGTAAAATAAGCTGCTATTGAATGAAGTGAGTAACATGTTATGAACTAATATAGAAAAAAAAATATGCTAGAGTAATATATTGAGCGTGAGCCAGTCAATACGATTACGAGCACAAAAGGGAGAAATTTTATAACTTCCCATGGAATCAAAATTAAGTATAAATTTCATCAATAACCTATAATGCAGGATGACAGGGGCCAATATTGAAGGAATGTTACAAAGTGTACTCGTGGTTTTGCGTTAAAAGAAAAAAAGCAAGCAACCCAAGATGGGCATAACTGAGTTAATTTGGATAAATAGACAACAATGTATTCGCCTTGAACAAGGCAGGAAAAAGGAATTTATCCTAAACTTACATATCCATGACGAATGAATATGTGACATCTGAAATCAAAATGGAAACATAATAATGCTACCAATCACGACAATACACTAGTTGCAATTTATTATAAGAGAAAATAATAGTAAATGGTTTCTAAAATATTATTACCGTTATGTGAATAGTGAAAATGGAATTGGTACTTCCATGGTCCGAAATTTATAGTAGAACCAGACAATGGGATTCATTTCGATTGACATCATCATTGAGTATGTAAAAAGGATTTATTGCTATTGTTGATAAGCTTACAATGATGTTGCTAACTCTCATGGAGTGCAGGTTGCTAACCCTTGTTGGTTTGTGATGCATGTTGATGACCCTTCTTGGGTACATAAACAATTGATGGTGCATGTAATAAAGTTTTAAATGACTATGTATATGCTCCTTAAATAATGATTTATGGATAGCTAATGACAACTTTGATGATTGTGAAGGTAGGTCAAATCGAACAGAGAGTTCTTGGACGAACCTCTGAGTATTCTCAAATGGAGAGAAAAAATGTTACGAAAGCAAGTTATCACCTAGGTTAAAGTGTAGAGGAAGTACATTAGCAAGAAAAGGCTACCTAGGAGGATGAGAATTTTATGTGTGAACAATATCTCAAATTGTTCTAGAGGCTAGAAAACACTAAGGAAGATGTTTCACTTAGGGAGAGGAGGAGATGTAATACCCCTTGGTAAACATGTAAATATTTGAATTACTTTTTTGAGTTACTTGGAAGACTACAATCCATGTTAAAGGGTCTAATGTGAATAATTTATGAACATGAAAGTTCATTTTTATTAATAAAAATAATTTAAATAGTTAGCCATAAAGTTATGGGGAAAGTAATTCTATAGTGAGTTTTATATTCCAGAACAGTTGAAGACAATTATGAGTAGAGGCAGTTTCCTACCCAAACTCCTCTCCCTAGAGATAAAACATATCATATGGGAAAAGGAAACCAAGAGGGGAGAGGGAAGAAAAACCTGAGGAAACCTTGAGGAGAAGAGACTATAAGACTAAGCCCTCTGGCAAGACATTGCAGAGGGAGGAAGGGCACTTCAAGGACATAGATTTCTTCAATTGGTTGGCCAGTGGAACCTTTTCTGAAGCCTAAGTTCTCAGACTAAAGGTGTTAGATTGTAGTTGGTTGGGACTAGGTGGTCTTGGGTGAACCTGTGAAGGTTCTTGATCTAAAATTTTTATGGATATGTAGCTGGATTGGGGGGGTTCCAGTAAAGGTATTGATTCTCATGGTTAGGATGAGCATTCTAAGCCCTGTAGTTTTGTGGCTGGTTAATCTAATTGAAAGGAACAAAAAAATTTAAGTGGACTTATTGTTTTGAAATGTTATTTACTTTCTTTCAATTTTTTCTCTATGACTTTTGTATGTTATATGGTGGATAGTTGTAAAATGTAATTCTGTGAAAATTGAGTACCTTAAGGTCTATGGAAGACCTAGGAATTTCTATCTTATTACATATAAATATCAAATTAAAATTGTGCATCATGTTTAGTTCCAAGTTGGAGTCGGCTAGGGCCAACTAGCCTATAAAATGTAAGTTATAGTTATAAATAAACTGACAAATTGAACCTATTCTCAATGGAATGCCTAGGGTGTTTTGTAATACACCCATGATTACTCAGATCTGAATTAAACCATGTCTACAGAATTGTAAGGCAATAGGCCATAAACCATAAGAATTATTTTGTAAATAATAGGAACAAATGATAACTCAAATGAAGAATGATAAGTGCTGAGAACCTAGGTAGGTTTTGCTTGCAACTTAGCAACTAAGAGTGAATTCATGAGAATTGACCAGATTTAATGAAGAAATAGGTTGGATGCCATGGAAGAATGGAAAGAAAGGGAAAACCTGCAACAAAGAGTTGAAGTAAGGTTAGAAAAAATGTTACAATCATCGAAAAAAACATATGTAAAAGGAAAACAAGATGGGGGAACTCGAATATTACATGTAATAACTTGGAAATTTTGTGAAATCCTGTAAGGAGATCCAAAATAAAACCCACTGGTTAAACCCAAATAACTTCATATGGAATTTCTACATATTTCTAAGTATTTTGAAGAGGAGAAAAACTCAAAGTGACTTGTATTCACCGAAATTAAACTTGCCATTTTTTACACACTATTTTTTCATACCTCTTGTTCCATATCCCGAAGTGCCAAAACATTTACTACTATTCAACATATCCATTATGATATACAAGCCAAATCCTCCTTGAACAATCAAAGGAAAACTTCCCTAAATCCATTTTGAAGAAGGTTGCCTAAAAACTCAATTTTTGGCATCAGCGCATGTTTCTCAACTGTCTACCCGTGCTGATGGCAAGTTGCACAGTTGTACACTAGCACTGAATCTCTTCTGGAAGGTTTTACCAAACTGGAGGAGAAGCTTCATACACTAGAACATTCAGGAACAACGAGCTAGATATTGGTTGTTGTTGATATGGTCAAGCTCTCCCATTTTGACCTCTTGATCTTATCATCACGGGCTTTCCCCTTGAGCTGTGGACCTTCCTCCCTCTTTTGTGGATCCCTAACTCCCTCTCCCTTCCTATACACTCCCTTCCATACCCAAATGGTTTTTCATTGATTGATGCATCCCTATGCTGAGATTATGCTTACATGCTACCCATTCTAGCTTGGAGAAGGAGTGCTTGAAGAGTCTTTTCTTGGACTTGGACATCCACCAAAAGGAGGTCTCCAACATCAAGGCATAGGTTGTATACTTCCATCTTTAGCTTATTAATATATACATTTGATGTTCACTTTCCATAATTGTGTAAGTGTTTATGCTATTAACTTAGTGTTCCTTGATCTATTAAGCAGTTTATGTTTGATGTATGCCATATATGCTCTTGTATCTTGCATATCTCTTTGATCTTCCTTGTAGGTACTCAGATGTGAAGAAAAAGTAGCGAGTGAGGCCTCGAGCGAAAGATTCAAATTCATCTTCAAAGGATCGAGTGAATAACATCAGAACGAGGTAGGTTTCTCCTCTTCTCTACATCTTTTAAACATAAACTAGGAAAGTGTAAGTTTAGGTTGTTTAGTTTGTTGCTAGACCCACTCATTGGGCTAGAGGGAATGACTCTATTCACAGAGGGTGTTTTCCTTCACAACACCATTGCATTAGATATGGTGTTGAGACCTCCAGTTAATTCACCTCCATACCTAGAACTCCCTAGTAGGAGAAAAACTCCCTGTGTAAAGAAACTTGAAAAGAGTTAACGAGAAGAACAAAAATTACAGAAACTAATCAATATTTAACTATTTAAAGATTCAAAGTTAGTTATCTATGGATATATTCGTATGGAATATATTACCAGAAATTGATGCACGTCTGCAACCCTTGTGGAAGAATACCTGAATTGCACAACAATTTTTCCAATATGCAAAGTTGCAAATGGCTTGCAATGATGCCGAAGGGAGAGAGAGGTAGTTACCATGGTAAATCCTCCTTCCATCATAATCATCTAATCTCAACCCTAGGAGATCAACCGTTATATTTTCCAATGCGTGGGATGAGGATAGTTGTTATTCGGGAATAGTGTCCACTCGGATGCTGCTATTCCCACTAAGATGGGTGGCTATCCTAGAAACAAACAATCAAAGTCTACTATTGTTTCCTTTTATGAAAAGAGATGAGAGGATAACCAAGAGGGCAAACCTGAATCTTGCGCTTGATTTCCTCTCCTTCTTGATAGAGTTTCGCCGCTTCTTCTTTGTCTGCCCAGCTTCAAAAGAACCTGTGGAATCACAGCAACATACTACTATGCAAGAAACAAGGATCTAAATTCATAAATAATACAGGATTAGATGTGTATTAACCATATACATGCATATATAACAAGTACACAAGAATATGGAAGGAAACAAGAATAGCTTTATTAAGATGAAAAGTAGCAAGAGGATTACAACCATGTGCTCTGACCCAGCATCATCCTCTAGCTAAGAAGCCCTTCTTCACCTCAAGCAAAGCTAGATCACCCAACACTATGAATGTACACAATAAAACCAACAACACTTCTCTATAAGATACAAAATTCCAGCCTCTGGATCTCTGTGATGAGGGATCCATATATAGATGATTACAAAGAGGTGAGTCATCTTCTGGGATCTT
>APFE031328822.1:39267-68376 GCA_000404065.3 Pinus taeda | reverse complement strand
ATAGTTCCTACTTCCACTTGGAGAATGATGATCTCTTACTCATCCCTGGTCAAAAATGGAGTGGCAAGTGTCAGAGGGGAAGCTTCTCGAAGATTCCATGATCTTCCACCTCACATTTTTGCCTCTGCCATTTGTCCATTCCCGACCATCGCACCCTATGGAGGAGAAAATCAATATGCATCGCACCTTGTACACTAGGAAGGTGATATGCATCGCACCCCCTGCATTGAGCTTTGAGAATGGTCCAGTTTTGACCATTTATGAGCAGTTTTCAGTGGAGAACTTCTGGGAGATGATGTAATCAGTTGACCTTGTTCCTTTAGGCAGTGAAGCAACACTTTTAGGGACTTAGGAGCCCTCAGTTTATGGACATTTATGATTGGGGTTGAAGTGCCCAAAAATTTCTATAACAGTTTCCCCCTAAAGCATGAGGTCGTTAATCTTTATGATATCAGGTGAAATTCTTTACTATGAGGATCTGAAGTTTTTCCGAGCTGGGAGGTGACATGTAATAAGATACAATACAATACATTATTTTGACAACATTTTTTCATGATCTAGTTGAGTCGAGCATTCCCATGCTCAACTTTGTAAATTCATTTCCATGTATATAGGACAGACAATCGTCTGTGTGGCAGACTGATGATATGGACACATCATCCTTTGATTGGATGATCATCTGTTCGACAATGGTGTACACTTGATGTCTTTATATTCCTGAATATATCGCAGCCCGGATGGATGAAACTAGATCCGGGGTCTTCAAAACTTGTTCAATCTTCACTCGGGGTACAAGTCGATCCATGTGAAAAATGTTCTGGAGTCGAACATTGAAAGACATCGCCTGATTACCAGCCAATGATGTGAGCTGTTAACAGGCACGATAGGAATCACCAATAATGACAATGACCCTGAAGGTACTACAGTACAGTTTACGTGGTGTGAAAAAGGGACTTGGCATCGAACACCACACAAAATCTGTCGGTCGAAGGCCATTGATGTAAACCTGTCACCGAAATTGAGAAACTTGCCATTGAGGCATGCAAGCTTCAAAGTACTGAAATGGTTGTTCCTAAGTCGACTTCTTGGATAATGAGCTGATGTCAACAAGAAGCGACCTGTCATAGGAGGGCCTTAAGGAATCCCACATCAATGACACGGAATGAAGCAAATGATTTTGGAGGTGAAAACAAACTAACGATACAGGGTTCAGGGTGGCGGTCATGAAGGAATGAAGCATGAATGTATTGCAGTGGGTGAGACACGGGTGAATTGTTTGAATGACTTCTCTTGAACATATCTATGACACTGATGATGGATCGGTAGCGTTAACCCCAAAGATGGATGGTGTGACGGACCAATGGTGATGACCAGTGAACGGAACGACCCAACCCAGGATGGATGTGGAAGGAAAGTGTCATGTTCAAGAGCGACTTGCTACCAATAAAGTTTCTTCAAGTTTTCTTCCAAATTTTCCCCAATCATCGCTGACCAGTACCTCTTTATTTTTGTCAAGCTTGAGGAGGATAACATATGCTTGTTCTATAATCCGCCCTTCGGGCGAACCTGTCGCTATGTTTTAGCGAGTCTATCGACAGTGAAACTCGTTCTCGTCCATTTGGATGAGTTTGTTGCTATTCGGTTTTAACGAGTTTAACGACGAAGATAACTCGGTCTCTTTAAATTTTAGAGAGTCTGAAAGAAACAGAAAGGAGACTCCAAAAATTCCTTTTCGTTGTATAATCCCTTAAGTCCGAAAAAGTGTAAAATAATACAAAAGGGACGAATTTTCGATAGTTTTAACGAGCCGAACAAGACAAGCGCTCGATCTTTTTGTGTAATAATCCCTCAGGTCCAAAAAGATTAAAATCTAGAGGAGGCATAGCACTTCCGATACCTTTAACGAGCCGGAGAGGCCAATCGCTCGGCAATCTTTTCATATTTTATGAGTCAGGTGAAAAGAGCTTAAAGAAGACTCATTTTTGAGGAATGAGTGATGGTTTCGGGTAGTAGCGGATTCCAGGTAAGATTTGGAATTTTCCAATCACGACAGTGTCACAAGGATGGATAATAGAATCACTCTTCGAAGATTTTCCTCAAAGGGGTAAAAAATCATATGGGGGTGAATGATCGGCTAAAAACAGAGTGGAGGTGATGGTGAGAACACGACCAAGGCTCAAAAGCTGGCGATAAATCATTCACAATGGTTATTTACCGGTTCATTTTTTAACGAGCTTAAACGCTGGGGGAAACATTTTCTCATGAATTATGTTTATTTTTTAACGAGCTTGAACTATGTGCTAAAATTGCTCGTGGAGAGTTTATTTTTTAACAAGCTTGAACTCTGCGACAACATTGCTCACTAGTTGTATGATAAGAAATGTGTCATTTGAGATGATATTTTGAAGTGGCTTACATCTCTCAAGCTTTGCCATGGATCCTTTCTTTATGCAAGTTAGGAAACGGCTAGCCTTATGGGTTTAAAGAGTTAGAGGTCCTAAAACTTTTAAAAATAAATAGCCGCTCTTCACTTGCATGCGAAAAGGATTGCATGCCCCCAGGTATAGCGAAGTAGAGTTTCCAGGTTACCCTTCAATTTGTAGACAAAACATTTGTTCTATCGGGAAAGGCCTACCTTCTAATGGAGGTATCTTATCCGGTCTAATCCCATTTTCCTATACGGATGGGTGCGTTAGACTAGTCATATATCCTTCGCCGAAACCTACCCTATACCCAGAGTTTTTCTGCCGAAGCAGACCAGGGTGCATGCCCCCTGGGTTTGAGTCACACCTTCCTAAATCACTCACGCTCATCAGGTGGACGGACTGGAGACCGATGAGACATTTCTTGCATGAAAAGACCATTTAGGGATGGCGTTTGACTATTTGTGATGTGTGATCCGGGGAATGACATTTGGTCCACGAGCTTGACCATTCTGCCTTCGTGCGGAAAACACATTACTCCTAAAGAGTGAGGAAGACGATGGATCCCATGTAATAAATATAGTCAATCCAAGGAGTAGAATTATAAATCTAAAGGTCCTTGAACTACCATAAACGTTCATGTGAATAGTTTTTCCTTCTCAAGTAATGGGCACATTTGGAAAGGAATCCCTAAAGGTGACCTGGTCCTGTCGAAGCCCTGTCAAATTTCTCTCATTTCAAAGGCAAAAGCAGATGGAAACCAAGCGCTTCCAAAGCAGTTGAGGAAAGGATACTCACCCAAAGCCCCTTCATCGATGATGGTACCAACCATGACCATTCTGTAAGCTTGTACAATAATTTTGAATGGTACATTGGCTGGTAAATGGGTTCTGCCTAGTAGATTCCAGTCGAAGGAAACGACTAGGTTGCTTGGTGGTGGGACCGAATAGACAGCCGGATATGACTTTGATGAACTTCCTTCCTGCAATAAAGGAACGGGAGGACTGCCCCCAAGCTCATCAGAGTCTGTGTTGATGAAAAGAATTTGAACGGTGTTGTCCTCTTTCTCTTCAGTGACGGTATCATTGGAAGATGAACACTCTGAAGGCAAGACCGGGTCAACTGCCGTATCGACCCTTTGACTTTCGTCTGGTATGTATTCAGAGGGTTCATTTTCAATGATAGATTCTTTGACCGACCACAATGACGGGCCAGCCGGATTTTCAATCGGTGGAGGACTTGGCAAGGGTTTTTTATATCTAGGAGGAAGTCGTAGCAGTGAAACCGGACGATCATCCAAAACTCTTTTAGCCTCATCAAGGAAGGGACAATGGTGGACGGTGTGACTGCCTTCACACAACTTACAAGGAAGTTTAGGATTCCTTATTTGTCCATGCGCTTCACTTTCACTGGTTGATGGTGAGCATTCAACATGATCGCCAGAGGTTGATGCTATCGGATTGTGCAAACGAGGAGACCAGTCCCTTAAGATCCGAGGGATGCAGGGACAATCTCGGTGATAGTTGTCTCCATTGCAAATGACACAAGGAGATTTAGGTTTTGACTGTGCGGTGTGAGGATTTTTTCTAGACAACACTTGGTTACTCCCTTTCGATTTTGGTTCATTTTTCTTCTTTTCCTTTTTCTCTTTCTGCTTCTTCTTCTTGTCAGTTACTTGATTTTTAGCCTTATCGGCTTTATCAAGCGAAGAGGAAGGGGGAGAGGGAGAATCAGATGAAGTAGAAGGTTGGGAGGCAACTCCAGTGTCGTCTAGTTGCTGATTAGATTGTTCAGGAATTATGGGATTCTGAACAACAGAGGTAGAGAAGAGCCAGACGGGAAAACCAATTTTCAATCCTGGAAGTGACAAAGTGGCCATATGGGGTGCACCAACATCTACCCAAGAGGAGAAGGGACTAGGATTTCCTTCATGGGGAAATCCATGGTTGGTAGACTCCATTTTCTCAACCTGAAGATCAACGGGGGAATTTGTGATGTTATTCCGATTAAAATAAATTTTTAGACGCTTTGACACAACTTGTTTTTTCAATTTTAAAGAGTCGAGAAAAAACAAAAGATGACTCTAGTCGCCTTTGATTTTTATTGAGCTTGAAGTGACAAGTGCTCAGAGGACCTTTTCCTTTAAGGAGTCTGAAAAGGACCAAAATGGACTTCTCTGGAGATCTAGGCCGAGAGGATTACCAAACCAATCACAAAACTGCAGAATACTTTTTACGGTATGGCAGTCAATCTTCCCGAATGCTGTGTTTGGTGCATTGTGATCGATAGGGCGGCAGACATGGCTTCCTAAGGATAAAAGATGCAGCCTATTGTGGTCTCCCAATATATACTCGATGGTACATGGGAGCACAAGTCCGTACTGGCACTTTCCATCTCAGAGTGGAGGAATCACCCAACCAACACTGAAAGCAACAGTTACCGAGCTTTACGACGCCAGAATACGTCTCTAGCCTAGACCTCTTTATGTTGTGCGTTAAGTTCCAAAGCGTTGTTAGATTCATTGAATTTATTTTAAGTTTATCTTGCTTAACAGTTTGCCTTTCAGGTTCACCACGTGATGTATATATAATTCCTAAAATGCAGTCTAAGATGATAAACAAATGTTTGATCTTCTTTCAGCAATGAAAATCCTAGCTACTAAAGGGAAGAAAGTCATGAATCTTTTCTTCACAGAGCACAGAGCACACGCTAAATGCACAGCCCTAAATCAAGCCAAGCAATAAAAATGCAAATGCACATGCATGTAGTTGTTTTCAGCTCTCTTAATGTGTGAATGACGTTAAGAAAGCTATGTGCAAAATTGAATTACTTTTAAGGCGACTGTACTCAACAAAATTATTTTTCAAAACGAAGTGAAAGTAAGAGAGACACTTTGCGATTTTGAAATGGAAATTGCTTTTCGACACTTTAAAACTACTAATCCAAATCCTATGCAACAGTAACTGTATAATCGACTATCCAGAACAATGGGATTTCTTTCTAAAACTGAAAACGACAGCTACGACACTTCCAGATCTAGAGACGACAGTTCGACTATGCTACTTTTTTGCAAAAGAGAACTGAAAATGGCACACAATACATAAAAGCACTTGCAGCTCTTTGCACTATGGAGGTGGAATAATGTAAGAGAAGGGGGTTTTCACAGAAATATACTGACCACAGATAGCAAAACTCCTGAATAGGACTGAAAACAGTGAGGAAAAAAACCAAAGTCTAAAGGTAAAGTTAACCTTCCCTGACCATTGCACCTGTCACACAGTGAATTCAATATGCAGCGCACCTACTGCACTCGGGAAGTGCGATGCATACAGACTACCTTGAAGGCAGGGTGCAATGGTACCAGTGTGAGACTTTAAACGAGTTTTTACTCACAATTTGCAATTCAGTTCAGGGATTTAGGCTGAGTAAGTGATGTTCAGTATATGTAAATCACAGGGGTAGACCTAAGGAGGTTACTAGAGCCACCACTTAGGGAAATTAGATTGTTTTCAGATCGATTATTTAATTCATAAACAAAAACCAGAGATAGACTAAAGCAGCATTGATCTACTTTGCATTTGTATGACAAATGCAGTTTGAAGGCTAGCTGGCTTGGCTTCAGGCTCCATCTGTAAGTTTATAAAAGAAACAAAGATAGGCTAACAAACAATCTAGTCGTTCCCCAGTGGAGTCGCCATTTTGTTACCGGGAATAGTGTCCACTCGGATGCTGCTATTCCCACTAAGATTGGTGGCTATCTTAGAAACAAACAAGTAAAGTCTACTTTCGTTTTCCTTTATGAAAATAGATAAGAGTGGAACCAAGGAGACCAACCGTAGTCTTGCGCTTGATTTCCTTGTTTGATTCCTCTCCTTCTTGATAGAGCTTCGTCGCTTCTTCTTCGTCTGCCCAGCTTCAAAGAGCACCTGTGGAATCATAGCAGCATACTACTATCGAAGAACAAAGATCTCTATTCATAAATAACACAGGACCAGAAGTGTGTTAACCATACAAATGCATATATAAGTAAACATACAAGAATATGGAGGAAAACTTGAATAGCTTTATTAAGATGAAAAGTAGCAAGAGGATTACAACCATATGTTCTGACCCAGCATCATCCTCCAGCTAGAAAGCCCTTCTTCACCTCAAGTAAAGCTTAGATCACCCAACACTATGAAAATACACCAGAAAACCAACAACACTTCTCTATAAGAATACAAAATCCCCGCCTCTGGATCTCTGTGATGAGGGATCCATATATAGATGATTACAGAGAGGTGAGTCATCTTTTGGGATCTTGATTAGTGTCTTCTCTCTGATAGTTCCTGCTTCCACTTGGAGAATGATGATCTCTTACTCATCCCTGGTCGAAAATGGAGTGGCAAGTGTCAGAGGGGAAGCTTCTGGAAGATTCCATGATCTTCCACCTTGCATTTTTGCCTCTGCCATTTGTCCATTCCCGATCATCGCACCCTACAGAGGAGCAAATCAGTATGCATCGCACCTTGTACACTCGGAAGGTGATATGCATCGCACCCCCTGCATTGAGCTTTGAGTATGGTCCAGTTTTGACCATTTATGAGCAGTTTTCAGTGGAGAACTTCTGGGAGATGATGTAATCAGTTGACCTTGTTCCTTAGGCAGTGAAGCAACACTTTTAGGGACTTAGGAGCCCTCAGTTTATGGACATTTATGATTGGGGTTTAAGTGCCCAAAAATGTCTATAACAATAGTACCACCATTAACCTTTTTGTTAAAGTGGACAATTAGACTTTAAGAGGGTTCGAAGGATCCACAGCTTTAATATTAAGGATTGTAACAAGTAATTCAAATATGATTCACTGAGAGACTAAAAAACTTAACATTATATCATAGCTAACTATATAATGGCACGAATCAAAAGTAAGCTGAAAGATTGAGTTCATATTACATAGTTTAATAAATTTATAATTCAAATGTTTGGATACCTTTGATAAAAAAGGAAAAAGGGGCATAAACAAACATAGTTAGATATGAAATAAGATTTTACTACATGTTCAGTTAGAAACTATATTGAGATCAAAATAATGATGGTGTTAACTCTAATTAACTATAACGTAAAAGTTAAAAGAAATTACATTGGTAAGTGGAGATTAGGGAGATGTTATACTTAACAAAAACCATAATTTACAAAGCATCAAAGAACTACATTAAACCATGAGGAATTATTCCTTTGGTTTGCTTTTTTATTCTCTTGATTAATCATTAAGGAAATAGGACATGCCCTTTTTTCAGCTACCACTAAATTTCACCTTGATTTAACCATGGCCCTAAATAAGCCATGTGACCAGCCTTGGAGCTATTTGATATAAGAATGTGGAGACATTTCCTCTTGGGGATAAACTAATACAACAAAGTAATATTTTTTCTTGAAAATATGACTTAATTTTGTATATGAGAGGAGAGATCTTGAATATAAATGGTGAATTATATTCAAGGAATCACCAAAAAATTCACCTCCTATATTCTTAGATTCACAGTTTTCCTCAAACCCAGATATACGGCATAGGATTTAGGAATGTTATTGGAAGTGTGACTTAAAATTAAAGCATACTGATGTTTTTCTTGATTCTCAAAAAAAAAAAAAAAAATCCCCCCCCCCTTCCTAATTCGGTGATCAAATTTTAGCTCAAAAATGAAAGTGTCTAGAATATTTCGAAACTGGTGTCATGTCGAAGTGTTCATCGTTCTGAATCCAATGATGATCATTTCACCTCAATTTGACATCGTATGCTCAAGTCATTGCATTCTAATCGTTTGGCCCATCAACTAAAAAATTAATAGGTTTGCTGACTGGGATATCACACTGTTGACATCATCAAGCCCATTGTGCAGGTATAGACCAATGAGAACATGACAAGTGGCAAACTCATATTGGTTGAAATGCCACAGTTTGATTGGTTCATTTTTTATGTGGTGGACCAATTAGGGTGTGCCATGTGGCCTAACCAAAGGCTGTCACGTGGCACCCCATGGTTGGCCAAAATTATGGTTATGGTCGAACAAATTGGGTAGGATTTGAACCTGTGACCTCGCATCCAATATCCAAGCTCCTTGCCAATGTGTCAAGTGGGTGGTTCTTACCCCTTATGGCTCTCGATGCCTTCTATGTTTTAATAGGCTTGCATATGGGAGGAGGGGCCACGATGCCAACCCCATCCCCGTCACCAAGAAAGCATATGCCCACAATAAAAAGGGTTGGGGCCCAGGGACTAACACCGACCCTTGGTCGTGAACCTCCCACATGACCGACAACACTAGAGTGGAGCACAAGCAGAGAGGGGGCTTAGGGTGGCCCTAACCTCGGCCATTTGAGCCTGCATAGGACTGATGCCAAAGTGTTTTGGAGCTGATAGGTTAGGGAGCTTGGGTGTAGCCCTAGACCTGGGCATATGGGTGCCATAGAACCTTGGAAAAGTCCTTCGGCAGAGAGCGTGATGATAAGCCTTGGGCCTAGAGCATTTGAACTGTGACATGGCGTGGGCGTGTAAACGAGGGAGCCTAGATGGAAAGGGTGGGTTGTTGGCCCAACCCTCGACCCTGTGGATATTAATCTGACCACAAACTAGAGGTTAAGTGGCCAAGGTCGGCAAGGGCGGGCGGTTAGTCCTGACCCTCAGCCACATGGCCCATGTGGCCATAGTTTCCACACATAATGGTTATTCGATGAATAATGGTCCAACAAATTGCACCTTCAATGGGAAAATTGTTCACCTCCACTGCAGAAAATAGAGTGGATTTGTTGCTCAGTTAGACTATTAGTCTGATTTGTAGGATGGATTACAGAGAAGGAATAGACAGAGCTTGTTGGAGCCATAACTTAGAGATTTTTTGGCCTTTTAGAGCTCAGGAAGAGTCTATCTAGGGGTTTTTGGATATTCTGGATCTAATGGTGACCTCTCTTTTCTTATTTGAGCACATATGAAGAGAATTTTTGCATGTTCAAGTCCATGGGTGCATGGATCAATTAGTGTTTTGGAGCAGTTCTTGAAGGTGTTTGAGCATGGAGAAGGCCTTGTAGAGGTTTTCTTACCTTTAGATGTTTACTGCAACATTTTTTACTTGTAGGGTTCAACTCATTTATTATTTTCTCACTATTTCTTGTTGAGGAAAGATTTCTTTTGTATTTCAATGTGGAATTGAAGTACTTGTATGCTCATGTATGATCATTTTCAAATGGAGTACTGGGTCATTGTAGGAGACACCTTTTATTGTTGATGGTTTCATGAACGAATGTAGGTTGTCATGTTGTTTATAGTGAGAGTTATTTGTAGGAGAATGTTTCCTTGAAGGGGAAACTAGCCACTTGTTTTATTAGCAAACTTTATGTACCCTTTCTCACTGAATATATGGAGCGGTCTAGCTATGTTGCCAAGCCCGAAGATGTAACCTAGGAGGGGTGAACTCTATCACAAAATTCTTTTTTGTTTCTTGTCATGAATGCCTGTATGAGTTAAATGATCATATGTTACTTATGTTTTAAGTTTACACGAAAAACTAACCCATAGTCCTTGAAGATACCTTTCAAAACTTGTTTTGTCATGAGACCCATTTTTCCTTGCAAAGCATCAAAAGAACGATCACATTTTAGGAAGGAGAAGCTCTCCTCCAATTTCAAACCAAATTGGTATCAGATCAAGGCTTGACCAAGTTGCAAGAATGGGAAAGAAGAGTTTCCATGAGATTGAGGAGATGAATTTGTATCTTTGAATGGAGAACATTGAATTGAGAAGAATGCTTGAAATTGTTGAAGAGGAGAAGAGGCATATGCACCTTTAGTTGTAGCATGTGCTTGAGGAAAAAGTTGTTTAAAGTTCCACTCCTGTGACATTAAAGGAAACCTCCAAAGTGAATCTAATATGTGAGCATGGTTCAAACAGAGGTTATGGACCTTATAAGGAAAATTATGCATGTGCATTTGTAAGCATCTCATGGATTCTCATCATATGTTAGTTGGTAAGAGTGGGTGGATAGAGTCATCTACAAAGTCGTCATAATAATTTGAAGCAAAAAAGGTGGATGACAAGTTCAAGGAGTAAATAAGCATCTCAAGTTCAAATCCTTCTACTTATGTTCATAACAACTATTTTGCAACATTTGAATAACATGCTAGAGGCATTGGTATGAAGCTACTATCTAAAATGGATTATGAAGGAGGAGGCCACGACATCAATGACCAAGGGATGACCAATCCAATCATGGTACAAGAGAGACCAAAATAACAAGGACTTGGACATGGTCAAAGAGAGTTTGGAGAATGCTCTAAACGGTTTGAGGCAAATTAGTCATCAGAGGATGATATGTCACACCAAGATGGTGGTAACAATGTTCATTCGTCTCCTAGGAGAGATGAATGGTTTAAAGGATGTTGCATGTCATTGTTCGGTCCAAGTCATCAAAGATGCAACCCAAGGGATGGGTATAAACCTCATGGGGGTTTTCCAAATGATGGTAATTTTGACTATTTGTGGAATATGTATCCTTGCACTTTCTGTGATGCATTTGACCTTGTGTGATTTTTTCCGAGTAACATATGGTAATGGTCAAAAGAATGGATCATATTCTTGGCATCAAGCATGATGAATCGCCTTCACACTTGAGGACTTCCTTGTCAGCAAGCAAGAGAAAGTAATTTTGTACCCATTTCAAGATGCATGGGCATGGAAATGATCGATGTTGGAAACTACATCCAAATCTTCATTCCAAGAAAGGAAAAGAAATTATGCAAACCGATCCAAGGGAAGCAAGAGGTGGAAAAGAGGACTTGCAACGTTCATAAAGAAACCTTCAAAGCAAATTTGATGCAAAAAGAGAACCCATAAGCCTAGGAGAGGAAAATATTGGGTAGACTATTTGTATAGTTCTTTTTTTCTTTGTAAATTGTAAATACTTGTTGTTGTTTACCTGTTTTGTGTACCTTTGTAAAGTGAACAAGAATAATCACTATGAACAACAATTATGTGTTTTCATTGACATGTTATGTAGTTGTCTTGTTTATAAGTCCAAATGCTTGAGGACTATTGGAATGTACAATGTTTGTTGTCCAAGTTTGTCTACAATTTTTCATGTACTCACCAATGCAAGTGTTCAAGATGAAACTTGTTGTGAATAGAATCTTTGTTTAAGATTGTACAAGATTACTATGTTTTTGTAGGCAAAGCCAATGGTGTCAATGAAATTTTGCAATAGTGTACTTTTGTGTACAAGCTTAATTTGAGGAAAATAAAGCAAGTTTGAATCAATGCATGATAGGAATTGTATTGCTTCTGATTTCCAAGATGGAAAGTCAAGTTTGTCTTCAACAAAGGAACTTCAAGATGAAGTTGTTTGAGTCAGATGGGTTTAAACAGAATGTTCAGATTCCACTCATCAATGTTTTTGTTACTGCATCAATAATAAGAATTTTGGCTCAATTCTTAACAAGACAGTTGGCCTTTATTAGAACTTTAAGGGAACCAATTGAAAATAGAGCAATATGGATTGAGTTTTTGGGTAATTTGTAGTTTCAACCTCATTTTATTTACTAGGAGAAGTAAAATTTTGGAGTCCAAAAGTTCCTAGTGGGGAGGTATGATCCAGTGATCAAATTTTAGCTCAAAAATGAAAGTACCCAGAATGTTTCTAAACCAATCTTAAGTCGAAGTGTTCATCGTCCTGAATCCAACGACAATTGTTTCATCTCAATTTGACATCGTATGCTCAAATTACCACGTTCTGATCATTTGTCCTAACAACTAAAAAAATTTGAAGGCAACTGACTAGGCGGCTAATTCAGCTACCATACTACTGACATCATCAAGCCCATTGTGCAGGTATAGGACAATGAGAGCATGATAAGTGGCAGCCTCGTATTCATTGAAATGTCGCAGTTTGATAGGGTCATGTTTTATGTTGTGGACCAATTAAGGTGTTCCGTGTGGCCCAACCAGAGGTTGCCATGTGGCACCCCACAGTTGGCCAAAATTATGGTTATGGTCAAACAACGTGGGTAGGATTCAAACTTGTGACCTCGCATCCAATAGCCAAGTTCCTTGCTAATGTGCCAAGGGGGTGGTTCTTACCCCTTATGGCTCTCGACAACTTTTATGTTTTAATAGGCGCACATATGAGAGGAGGGGTCGGGCTGGCAGCTCTGGCCCATGGTCACCACGACACCATACGTCCATAGCACAAAGGGTTGGGGCCTTTGGGACTAGCCCAACCAAAGGCCACCCAAAAGGACCAATCAGAGCATGCTAAGTGGAAGCCACGTATTGGTCAAAATGTCACAGTTTGATTGGGTCATGTTTTATGTGGTGGACCAATTAAGGTGTGCCACGTGACCCACCTAAATGCCGCCACATGGTACCCCACAGTTGGCCAAAATTATGGTTATGGTTGAACATCTTGGGTAGGATTCGAACTTGTGGCCTCGCATCCAATAACCAAGCTCCTTTCCAATGTGCCAAGTGGATGGTTTTTACCCCTTATGGTAGGCGCGCATATGGTAGAAGGGGCTGAGATGACAAACCCGTCGCCCGGTCACCATCACAACATACGTCCACAATGCTAAGGGTTGGGGTCCGGGGACCAGCTCCGACCCTTGATCACAAACCTGCTACATGACTGATAACGCTGGAGCAGAGTGCCAATAGAAAGGGGGCTTAGGTTGGCCCTAGCCCTCGATCATTCGAGTCTGTACATGACCAAGACCCAAGTGTTTTAGAGCCAATAGGTTAGGGGGCTTGGGTGTAGCCCTAGCCCTAGGCATATGGGTGCTACAAAACCTTGGCGAAGTCTTTCAGTGGAGAGCGCAGTGATAAGCCCTAGTCTTAGAGCATATGAATCGTGACATGACCCTGAGCATGTAGACGAGGGAGCTCCAATGGAAAGGGTGGGTCGTTGGCTTGACCCTCGTCCCCATGGATATTAATCTAACTACAACTTAGAGGTTAAGGGGCCAAGGCTAGCGGGGGTCGGCGGTTAGCCCCAACACTTGGCCGCATGGCCCATGTGACCATAGTTTCTGCACTTAAGTGTTATTGGAAGAATAATGGTCCAACAAATTGCACCTTCAACGCATAAATTTTTCACCTCTGCAACAGAACACAGGGCAGAATTGTTGCTCAGTTACACTGCCAATCTGATTTGTAGGATGGAATAAAAAGAAGGACTTGACAGAGCTTGTTGGAGCTATAGCTTGGAGAGTTTTTGGCCTTTTAGAGTTCAAGAAGAGTCTATCTAGGGGTTTTTGGACATTTTGGATCTAATGATGACCTCTATTTTCTTATTTGAGCACATCTGAAGAGAATTGTTGCAGGTTCAAGTCCATGGGTGTATGGATCAATCAGTGTATTGGAGCAGTTCTTAAAGTTGTTTGAGCATGGAGAAGGCCTTGTAGGGGTTTTCTTACCTTCAGAGGTTTACGACAAGAGGTGTTACTTACAGGGTTCATCTCATTTATTATTTTCTCACTATTTCTTGTTGAGGAAAACTTTCTTTTATATTTCAATGTGGAATTAAAGTACTTGTATGCTCATGCATGCTCATTTTCAGACAAAGTACTGGGTCTTTGTAGGAGACACTTTTTATTGTTGATGGTTTCATGACTAACTGTAAGTTGTCATGTTGTTTATAGTGAGATTTCTTTGCAGGAGAATGTTTCCTTGAAGGGAAACTAACCACTTGTTTTATTAAGAAACTTCATGTACTCTTTTTCACTGAATATATGGAGCGATCTAGCTATGTTGGCAGGCTTGGAGATGCAGCCTAGGAAGGGTGAACTTCATCACCAAATTCTTTGTTGCTGCTCTTCATGAATGTCTGTATGAGTTAAATGATGAGATGTTGCTTACATTTTAAGTTTACATGAAAAACTAACTCATAGTCCTTGAAAAGACCTTTGTAAACCTATTTTGTTATAAGACTTATTTTTCCTTACAATACGTCAAAAAAACGATACTTTTTAGGAAGAAAAAATTCCCCATTTCAAATCACTTCCACTTTTTCCACCCCTATTTTTTTATATAATTTTAATTTCAAAATAAATAAAATAAAAAATAATAATAAAATTTAAGAAAAAATATTCTTATGAAATAATTATATTATAAACTAAAATCCAAAAATAATTAAAATTTAAAATTTAAATAAATTTAGAACAGGTGGATTCAATTTAACATCCAATTCATGATATAAAGTACTTCAAAACATAATAAATAATTATTTATTATTTATAAAGATTGAATAAATAAATATCAATACAACATGATTAAGCCTTATAAGTAAAAATATAATATAAAATTTAAATAAATTATAACAAATATTTCCCTTAAATTCAGAAATGTGGAATAATTATAAAATAAGAATGTTAATAACAAAAAGACAAATATTTAAAAATTTTAATTAATTGTATTTGTATGGAAATTATTATACACTTGTTCATAGCATTGAGAATAGTGTGATAAAATGTAATATTAACTTCAAAAAATTATTTATTTAATTATATGGTTGAATAATATTAACAAATCTTTAGCATTAATAAAAATTATTAAATAATATTAAATATTATTAATAGATTACACAAATAATTATATAATTTTTCTTAAATTAGAAAAAAAACACCAATATAGAAAAGCTTAATTAATCGTATTGAAAATTATTGTATATTTACAGAAACTCGTTTGTTCCAATGGTGCGTGCTGGGAAAAAAAAATTCCTACTAGAGATAATCTCATGAAAAGATCTTATGCAAGCTCGTTTCCATGTCCTATATGTAAAGCTCCGGAAAATTCTGTAAATCATCTTTTTCTAAAATACCATGTTTCAGTACAGATTTGGAAGTATCATTTGGCAAAGGGGGTCCTACAGTGAGGCATGTCACTCTTTGTGGATCTTGGCTTCACCCAAAACACTAAGGAAGATTCCCCTCTCATTAGTTGGAGCATTTGGCTGGGTCGCAACAAGATCATTAGTTCAGGCATTTCATTGGGTCCCAACAAGATTATCATAGCGGAGGTTATTGTTTTATATGAACTAATTCCTATATGAGTGTTAGGGAAAGATCTCGTAGCATTGTGATAGAGAAAATTGATCATAGTGGAAATAATAAAATAATAGTGGAAATAATAAAATAATATTAGATTACATCACCAATGTTTAAAAGGAAAAAGAAAAAGCTATTTTTCTAGCTCATATTTTTAGTTTATTTCCCTATGGGTTTAGTCAAATTTCGAGCGAGAACACTCATTAGATGCATAATTTGATTCTTCATCTAAGGAGTACCCATGTTTCATATTTTAAATGGACACAACTACGCAAAAAATGAAAAATACATGAAAAATGTGATTTCAATAATGTTTCTTCATGTATTTCTCATTTTTCGTGTAGCAGAGTACATCGAAAGTATGCAACATGCGTACGGCTTGGCTGAAGAATTAAATTTTGCATCCAATGAGCACTCTTACTCGAAATTTGAGTAAAAACTTAGGGAGATAAGTTGAAAATACAACTTGATAAAGTTGTTTTATTATTTTATTAATTTTTAATCTTTTTACTTTTTTACTCCAAAAATGGTGAATCATCCCCCATAGTTGACATCATCATCTTGAATCCTATTGGTTATTATAAATTTTATTTTGGTTGTACATTTTTCTTAGAAGGCCCATTTTAGAGCTCAAAAGTTCTCTAATGCAGATAGGATTAGAAATCAACATTTAAATTGAAATCAATACATTTAGTTCAAACAATCAAATATAATTAGAAATCAACATCTGCACTTAAATCAATACATCTAGTGCAAGCAATCAAATAGGATTAGAAATCATCATCTACACTGAAATCAATGCATATAGTATAAGAAATATTCTTCCCTTTCTCCCTCTCCATTTATATCTATATATCCCTCCATCTCTCCTTCTTTATCTCTCTATCTCACCCCCCACAAAACACACACACACACACACTCTATCCATAACTATATATCTCTCTCTCCCTCTCTCTATCTCTCTTTTCTTCCCTCTCTTCATCTCCCATTTATATCTCTATCTCCCTCTACCTCTCCTTTGTCTCTTTATATCACCCCAAAAACATACACACTCTTTCTTCATATCTATAATCTCTCACTCCCTCTTCCTCTCCCTCTCTTTCCCTTCACTCTCTCTCCCTTCTATCTCTCTTCCCTCTTGGTCTCCTCCCTCCCTCTCTCTCTCTCCACCTTTCTTTCTCTATGTACTTCTTCTTACCTCCCTCTCTCTTTCCCTCCAACTCCATCTCTCCCTCCCTCTCTCTCTCCTCTCTCTCACGTTCTCTCTCTCCTCTCTCTCACACCCCTCTATCTCTCTTCCCTTGCTCTCTCTCTCTCTCCACCCTCCAACTCTATCACCATCTCCCTCGCTATCTCCGTCACTTCCCCCTTCCTTCCATCTCCCCTCCTTTGTTTCTCTATCTCACCCAAAAACATACACACTCTCTCTCCATCTCTCCCTTGTCACTCCCTCTCTATCCCCACTTTTCTCTCTCTAGTTATTTCTTCTCCACTCCCTCTCTCCCCCCTCCGACTCCATTTCTTTGTCCCTTCTTCTCCTTCCTTACCTCTCCCCCCCTCTCTCAATTCCTCTCTAGTCCTTCCCCTCTCCTTTTCTCTCCTACCTCCCTATCACCCCCCCAATCTCTCTCTCACTCTATCTCCTCTCCAACCTTGTCCCTCTCCCCCCTCCATATTTGTGTCTCCCTCTTACCCTTCTCTCCCTCTCTCTCTTCATTCCTCCTCTCCCCTCTCCTTCATTTGATCTCCATCTCTCCCTTGTCACTCCCCCTATCTCTCCACCTCTATCACTTTATGTATTTGTTCTTCCCTCCATATATATATCTAGAGTTAATATATATCATGATATATATATATATATATAAATAAAATAACTTAATATTGTATTAATCCAAAATTAATCTTAATTAATAATAATAATATAAGATTAATAATTTTATAGCATGATAACAAATTTATAATAAAACTACATCAAATTAATATTTTTAAATATTATAACTTTGCCGTGGAAATATATATGTCTTTAAAGACTTTAATATATCCACAGGATATGGCTTTTCCTTTAAGGGTTCATTTTACAAATATTTAATTAAAAGAAATATTAAAAGATTTTGAAGCAAGATTTTTTATTCTTTGTGTTGAATTAACCTTTTTCCTTTGATTTAAGAGATGTTATTGACTTTAATAAATCTGGGTAAAGATATTTAATATTTTACCTATTTTGAAATTTTAATGCGACAATATTTTTTTGTTAAAGGTAAATTTATCATCCATTGAAATTCACATATATGATAAAAGGAACTATTAAACAAATGAGATAATTTATTATCCATTCAAATTATATATAATAATCCATAGTTGTATTTCAATAATTAATTTTAATCCATTAATAAGATTAAAGAGTGATATATAACCTATAGATTCAAGTTATATATAATTTAAGATTGAAGCTAATGTTTTGACCAACATTAATAAAAATCATTTTTATTATTTTTCGAGGATGTGACATACTTACACATCGGGGTCATACTGGGCTCTAAAAAGTCGAGGGCAACAATAAGCTATCTATATTGGCATGAAAATATATTTTTAGAGAATCGTATTTTGATGTGAGGAAAATTTCGTCTTCATAAAACAATGTCATGTTTCTTGGGAGAATCATTAAAAAGGAATGAAATTAGCTATTAGTATTAGTTATAATACTAATCCAATCTTATAAATTAAGTAGTTAGATTTAATAATACATTTCACATTACTAAAATAAAACAAAAAAATCATTAAAACTAAATAAATTATAATTTATTTTAAATTAATATTAATTATAAAAAAAATAATCCATAAGTAAAAGTATATACTTCAAAAAAAACCATAAAAAATAGAAAAATAACAATTATTAACTTATAATAATAATAATAGTTTAATTAATTTTTTATGTGATTTTAACTTTTGCCTTAATAAACATAATCTTTTTGGAAAGGTATAGAAATAGATAAAATAAACTTTCTATAATCTTTTTGGAAAAGCAAGGAAATAGATAAAATAAATTTTCTATATTTCCACGAGGTACATTTTAAGGGATTCACGCTTTGTGTTGGCTTCCCTCTGATAGGGCAATGCCATATGGGTTGGGAGAATGAGAAATACCATATGGTTGGGAAGAATCACTAAAGAGGATGGGACTATCTATAATATTATTAGTGAATTGTTGGGGCTTTCCATTACAAGTAGGTGTAAATTAATGATGAGAGTCTTCTAAGATGTTAGTGGTAATATAAACATAGAAACAAAACAATTTGTCAATTTAGAGTAGTATTATTGATGATAAATTTTATGGCATTTTTCTCATTTATTTTTAGATTCCATTTAGTTGGAAAAATATGGAAATAGATAAAAATAAAGTAGCCATATAAATTAAATGGTTGGTAAATGTTTATAAAACTTAATTCAGAATTAAGATCAAAACACTTACTTTATCATACATTTCAAGTTGTTAATATTAATTTTTTTTATAAGAATTAACTAAATTATAGCTTTATTGGAAATAATAATATTACTATTAATAAAAAGGATTAATATATAAGTTAAGCATATATACATTTAAAAAAAATGTAACAAGATTCTTGACCATGGAGATTTACCCTATTTTATCATGGAGATTCTTAATTTTTAATTAGGATATGTTACAATACCATGGACCAATAACATGGCTTATCAATACCACATGCCCAAAAGACCATAACTAATATGACATTTTTTAAATTAATGAATTTAATTAAAATGAAAAAAAGACATAACTAGTTTGGAAATCAATTTTAGTCTTTGATTTGTGTACACTATTAAGAATATTATATGGAGGTTAAACCCTTACCATCCACCTCATATTATTGATAATTAAATTAAAATTGAAGAAGCTCATTCCAAAATAGACATGCCTATTGGCATAATAAGTCTTATGTGTTGGCAGAAGTTAGTGTAACCGCAACAACAGAGGTGGACACATGTCAAACCGTCAGAGTAATGGTAGCTGTAACCATCGGTATAAGCCACTAGGTGGCAGGTAGATATTCGACCGCCAGAGAGCCAGCTGTTCACGTGGGAGCTATCATAACCTCCGCCCGGTCAACTAATTGCTTGTGGTTATGTGTTTATTACAATGTATTTTTGGGTTTTTTTGTTAAGTTTAGGTTATAAACTAATGCGAAGACCTAGAAACCTAATCCTAAGTGTCACTTTGTGACTAGACCGAGGCCCAAACCCATCTAGAAGGCAACCAATTCATATTGAATTCAGACAAGGAGGTTTTGATGTACCTGCAAGTCTATAATAGGCAATTTCTCTTCATTGAAGGAGAGATTAGTGGTTTTGGCTTTTGTATGTAGATTCTGGAGGTCATAGGCAGTTTTGTTTTCAGTGTAATAGGAGCATCTGGACTCAGAATTGAGAACCGTGACAGGCATTGGAAAGATGGTTCATAGGGCTATCCATTGATAGTGACAAGAAGTTCTTATGTGCACATTCAGTTTGGTCAAATCCCTATGTAATTGACCTCTATTATTTCAATGCTAATAAAGTAGTCACCCATCTTGAAAGCGGACCCGGAGACGTAGTCCATCAGGGACGAACTCCGTAATCAGCTTTGTTGTCTGGAATCACTGTGTTTTTACTATTTTCACTTCTATTATGCATCTTTCTTATGTTTAATCAGTTGTCGTAAAGTCTTCTTCTCAAGTAGTTTTCCTCGATTTCCGCACTTTCAGTTAACATTCAAATCATAAATGGCTAATCAATTTTACATCACTTTTAACATATGATCATTTCAGATCAACTATTTTTTTAAATAATCTATAGCCTCGAGATTAACATCTAATGCATCTAATGCAAACAATAAAATGAGATTAGAAATCAACATCTACACTGAAATCTATGCATCTAATGCAAGCAATCAAATATGATTAGAAATCCACGTGTACATTGAAATCCTTACATCTAGTGCAATCAATCAAATAGGATTAGAAATCAACATCTACATTGAAATTGATACAACTAGTGTAAACAACAAAATAGGATTATAAATCCACATCTACATTGAAATCAATGCATCTATTGCAAGTAATAAAATATAATTATAAATCAACATCTACACTGAAATCAATGCATCTAGTGCAAGCAATCAAATAGGAGTAGAAATCATCATTTACACTGAAATCAATGCATCTAGTGCAAGCAATTTTTTTCCCTCTCTCCCCCATCCATGTAATCTTGAAAAATATTTTTAATAATTTACAGTCTTAAGATTAACAACATCCAATCCATCTAATGAAAGCAATCAAATAGGATTAGAAAACACCATCTACACTGAAATCAATGCATATAATGCAAGCAATCAAATAAGATTAGAAACCAACATCTACACTGAAATCAATGCATCTAGTGCAAGAAATCAACATCTACACTAAAATCAATGCATCTAGTGCAATCAATCAAATAAGAGTAGAAATCACCATCTACACTGAAATCAATGCATCTAGAGCAAGCATTCCATTAGGGGAATTTTGAGGTCTAAAATGGGCCTCTGAAGTAAATTATAAAACAATAGCGGAAATAATAAAATAATATTAGATTACATCATCAACTTTTAAAGGGAAAAAAGAAAAAGCTACTTTTTAAACTCGTATTTTCAGTTTATCTCCTTATGGATTTAGTCAAATTTCATGGGGGAACACCCATTAGATGCATAATTTGATTCCTCATCTAAGGAGTACCCATGTTGCATACTTTAGGTGGAGCCTACTATGCGAAAAATGAGAAATACATGAAAATCATGATTGCAATCACATTTTTTCTTGTATTTCTCATTTTTCGCGTAGCAGGGTCCATCGAAAGTATGCAACATAGGTACTGCTTGGATGAGGAATTAAATTTTTCATCCAATGAGTACTCCGACTCAAAATTTGAGTAAAAACTTAGGGAAATAATTTGAAAATACAACTTGAAAAAAGTTGTTTTATTATTTTATTAATTTTTAAAATTTTTATTTTTTTACCCCAAAAATGGTGAATCATCCCCCATAGTTGACATCATCATCTTGAATCCTATTGGTTCTTATAAATTTTATTTTGGTTGTACATTTTTCTTAGGAGGCCCATTTTAGAGCTCAAAAGTTCTCTAATGCAGATAGGATTAGAAATCAACATCTAAACTTAAATCAATACATCTAGTTCAAGCAATCAAATATAATTAGAAATCAACATCTGCAATGAAATCAACGCATCTAGTGCAAGCAATCAAATAGGATTAAAAATCATCATCTACACTGAAACCAATGCATATAGTACAAGAAATATTCTTCCCTTTCTCCCCCTCCATCTATATCTATATATCCCTCCATCTCTCCTTCTTTTTCTTTCTATCTCATCGCCCACAAAACACACACGCAAACTCTCTAGACATAACTATATATATCTCTCTCTCTCCCTCTCTCTATCTGTCTTTTGTTCCCTCTCTTCACCTCCCATTTTTACCTCTATCACACTCTGCCTCTCCTTTGTCTCTTTATACCACCCCAAAAACATACACACTCTTTCTCCATATCTATATATCTCTCCCTCCCTCTTCCTCCCCCTCTCTCGTCCCCTTCACACTCTCTCTCTCCCTTCTATCTCTCTTCCCTCTTGCTCTCCTCTCTCTCTCTCTCTCTCTCTCTCTCTCTCCACCTTTCTCTCTCTATGTAACTCTTCTTACCTCCCTCTCTTTTTATGTCCAACTCCATATCTCTCTCCTTCTCTCTTTCCCCTCCAACTCCATCTCTCTCCTCTCTCTTATGTTCTCTCTCTCTTCCTTCCTCTCTTTCCATTTCTCTCTCACCTCCCTCTATATCTCTTACCTTGCTCTCTCTCTCTCTCTCTTCACCCTCCAACTCTATCACCATCTCCCTCCCTATCTCCTTCTATCTCCTTCTCTTCCCCCTTCCTTCCATCTCTCCTTCTTTGTCTCTCTATCTCACTGAAAAACATACACACTCTCTCTCCATCTTTCCCTTGTCACTCCCTCTCTCTCTCTCTCTCCACTTTTCTCTCTCTATTTATTTCTCCTCCACTCCCTCTCTCCCCCCTCCAAATCCATCCCTCTCCTTCCTTAACTCCCCCCCCCCCTCTCAATTCCTCTCTCTAGTCCTTCCCCTCTCCTTTTCTCTCCTACCTCCCTCTCTCTCCATCTAATGCAGGAGCATAGAGCTCAACAATTTCACCATAGTCTAGTTAAATTAGGGGGTCTTATGTTTTCAAGGAATTTGGATTCCTATGTATGTAATTATTAATGTTTTGAGTGATTAGAACAGGAACCAATTAGATATTTGTAAATGCTCTTGAATGTAGGAGAACATGAGTGATGATGAGTGATGCTGAGAGAGTTGGAAATCATTTGTAACTCTTAGTCTATAAAGTGGTGTCATGATTCGAGGAACTAGAAAGGATTCATAGGGATTAACTGGAGTTAAAAGTGGACTTAGAGGATATTCAGGATTTAGTTCAGTAGATTAAGGATTTGAACCAGAATTTGTTCAACAGGACCTTTTATATAAATGTAAGCCTAAAAGGCATAAAGAGTCAATACTTAAGGACACAGAGAGTATTGAAGAGAACCTTCATAGCAAAGTATAACCATACGGTTTCTTAAAACCTAAAGGTTTATGAAGGAAGTGTAGAGGCCCGAGCAGAGATAGAGGTCAAGCAAGTGAAGGTCGTAAGGAGAAACCAAATACACAAGCAGGAAGCGAATGGGCGATTACATAGTAATAACCAAAAGAAAGTAAAGACATGAAGAAATGAAGTAAACATGCATAGGAGGTGTTGGATCAATGAGATCAATGAGCGAGATAGTGTGCAATAGACAAATAAGATCTTATCGCACAAATAAAGTAAGAAGTTGAGCGACAGAGATTAAGCCACGTGTTAGCAGAAGGACGAAGCGGTTTTTGTAAGCGAGAAGTTGTTTCTCGTGCACCCTCGAAGTTGTAAGTGGTATTCCAAAATCGGACATGATAAGGTTTTATACAACAGAATTAAACCCTCATGGAATTCTGTCCATCAGGACCATCCGTTGGGTGATTGATCGGATGCATATCGCTTCCAAAAGTGCACACTGGTTAATTTGGAACTCGGACACGATGAGGTTTTATATAATGGGCTTAAAACCTCGTTGAGTTCCGATAATCGTGACCGTTTAATGGTTGATTGATCGAATGGTAATCACGCTCGAATGTGCGCATAGGTTAACACGCCGAGCAGACCCGATGGGTTATTCAAAGAAGTTTAACTTCTTTGAGTTCCAGCGGGTGAATGGGTTAGAGTTGGAGATCGAGCGATAGCTGTTGATCTGAAGGAAGAAATCAATGGTGCATATTTGAAGTGAAAGGTTGAGCATCAATATATGTGCCAAGATTGTGGAATGGTGAAAAGGTAAGGGTTAAGCGTGGTTTATGTGTAATTTCTATTAAATGGAATTATAATAGAAATAAAGCGAAGTATTTATATTATGGGTTAAGTCGAGGTTAACTAAAGTCTAAAAGACCATGCTATGGTTAATATATATGGGCTATTAACCAAAGGTTATGAAGAGTCGTATAAACTTCCGCTTAGAGTTTACTAAAGGGTTAGACTTTAAAGAGTCAAATAAAGTGTTTCTGCATAGGTTTATTTAAGCATCTTTGACCTTGATCTAAGGGAATTTTTCCTAACTAAGGAATATTTGGAAATTCCTGGGACACACCTAGTGTGACATGCAATTTTATTGCATATTGTGGGTATATGCGGCTTTGGCTGCATCATTATAGTATATGCAGCTTAGGTTGGCATTATTTGGTATCAAAGCAGAAGAAGGAAACAATGTGTGGAAGATTTCTTTGAGAGAACTCTATTCTAAGAGTTATGTTTTGAAGGTTTGTATACAGGTGAATGGCGATGAAAGCAGGCAAGAGGAGACCAGATTTTAAATCTGACAAAAGTAGGCACACAGAGATAAAGCGTAGTAGAATTTGCAAATGCAAAGAAATAGAGAATAATTAATCACAGTGCAGGTGAATGGTAGAACAAGATCATGTAGAGATCTTAAAGGTGAGATGATATGTTTTTGTTTTAATTTGGTTTGAAGATTGGTGAGTTTGTAGTTTGTATATTGTCGTATAGGTAGCGACATAAGAAGGTGAAAAGATTGCAGAAACCTAGAGCAAGGAGTACTCAATTGGTTCCAGAGGAGAGAACCATAGAGATGCCAAAAGACTGAGCTCAAAGGAGAGAAGCTTAGTGAGGCATGTGTAGCAAGAAGGAGACTTGTTACTGTAGAGGTATTATTGCAACTCACAGGAAGATTATAAAGGCAATTCCACAGAGGATGTGGTAGAATTGCTAAGGGGTGAAAAGTTGGTAAGAATTTCTGAGTGAAAGAAGAGGTGGTCAGAACCTAGTATTTCAGGGTGACTGAAATACAGGAAGATAGTTGTAAAAGGTGCAGATGAGTTGAAGCCTAGAAGGAGCAGAGAGAAATTCTCAAAAGAGGTTCTAGAGAATAGAGAACCAAGTGCTTTCTAAAAGACCAAGTATAGAGGAAAGCTTGGTGAGGTAAGTGACAGCAGGGAGGACTTGCTATTGTAGAGGCTTTAGTACAACTCATAGTAAGTGAGTGAGGAACTCATGAAGATAGAGAAGAAGATGACTACTGATAGTCATAACAGAGATAACAGAGGTTCTGAGGAAGACCACAATAGAAGAAAAGTAAAGAAGGAAGATGCCAAGGCAAATGGCTAGAGGATGAGTCAAGAGGAGCTTGACAAGGAGATTCCATAATTAAAAGAATAACTCAATGTATTAAGGATGCTACTAGAGGAAAAACAAAGACAAGGTTGGGTATTGAGGAAAAAGACAGTGAAGTGGTCTAAGCTACAGAGAAGACTATAACAGAGGCAAGTGAAGTGGCTGGTGGAAAAACTCAAAGAAGCTGAGTTGGAAATGGAAGTTTCCATTTGTGAAGTTGAACAGGGTGAAGTTCTGAGAGAAGATGAAGACTGGAGATCTGTGGAAGATCTTATTTTAAAAAACAACAAGGATATATGATGACTGAAGCATCAAGTGAGACCACAAGGTCTTATGTTTTCAAAACTGATGATTTGTGTATTGCAGGAGATAGGCAACCTTTTGAAGATGTCTTCAGGATGGATGAAAATCTTGAAGTAAAAGGTGACAAAGAAAAGACAATCACAGAATTGAAGAAAGAAGAAGTCTATACAAAATATTTAACAAAGAGAGAAAGGACATCTGATGATTGGTCACTAACAAAGGAAGGTTTTGCGGAGAATGAGCAGTCTTTTGAAGCTGTCAAAAGTATGGAAGAGTATCTTTCAGAAGATAAATACTCTGATGTAAAGAAGGATGGAGAATATCTCTTAAATGGGAAAAACAGTAAATTATTGCAGCGGAAAGAATTCAGTAATACATTGGCATTTGAAACTGTTATAACACAGGAACAATTTCTTGAGAAATAAGGAGATGAGAATTAGTTTGAAGAACTGATATGTGAAGCAACAGTTGAGACTATTGAACCTTGTAAGTTTCAAACTGACAAATTGTGTATAAATGTAGGAATTATAAGTGACGATGAAGTACTTATGAAGTATCAAAGATAAATTGAATTTCTAGAGTATTTGCTGGAAAACGCAGAGTATGACAGTGTTATTGCAGAAGAAGAAGTTCACTATAGTGGACAAGAGCAAAAAGACATCATTGAAGCAGATGGTGTGGAAGAAAGAATTGCTAACAGTCTTGAGAGTACTTTAGAGAATCCTTTGGAGAATTCTTTAAAGAGGTTGAATTAGCTTGCTGATTTGCTGATAGAGGAAGAAAAATTAGAGCAGCATACTGAAATGTTGCCAAAGGAAGAAGAGGCACTGAGGCCTTATGTTTTTTTTTTAATAATTTTTTTTTTGAGTGCAGGTTTTGTTGTAGATGCTCGAGAAAATTTGGCACAGATGAGCAGCCAAATAAATATGGAAGAAGAGGATTCTATGGAAAAGTTTATTCCATGGAATAGAGATATTAAGTTGCTGGAAAGAATGTTGGAAAATCAGGATTCAATGCAGAAAGAGATAACCATGAAAGAGAGTAAGGATTAAAGGGCGGTAATAAGAATCTGACAGCTTCAAAGAGAAGATAATGAACAACAGTTGGAAGAGTTAGTGAACAACAACAACAAACTAAAGTAAAGAGAAAGAGGTAGCAGTAAATGGTAGAGTATGGACTAGTCCAAGGATGTGCCAGAGATGGAGATTGAAGAGTTATGGGAATTAATGATGAAGCAGTTCATATGGAGGAGATTGACAACAACAGGAAGAATGATCAATCAGAATTTAAAATTGATTGACAAGGAGAGGAAGATGAAACAAAAGACAATAGACATATAGCAACAGTAGAGGTGCAGAGCATTTAGACAACTACAAACTAAAGTTTGGGACCCTGGAGGTTTTCTATCAACATATGAGGACACATGATAAGGAGATCATGATTATTTTAACCTTGGGAGTCTAATGCAGGAGAATACATCTCAGAAATTTCATCATAGTCTAGTTAACTTAGGGGGTCTTATGTTTTCAAGGAAGTTGGATTCCTATGTATGTAATTATTAACGTTTTGAGTGATTAGAATATGAATTAATTAGATATTTGTAAATGCTCTCGAATGTAGGAGAACATGAGTGATGACGAGTGATGATGAGAGAGTTGGAAATTAATTGTAACTCTTAGACTAGAAAGTGGTGTCATGATTTGAGGAACTAGGGAGGATTCTTAGGGATTAACTGGAGTTAAAAATGGACTTAGACGATATTCAGGATTTAGTTCAGCAGATTAAGGATCTGAAACAGAATTAGTTCAACAGAACCTTTTGTATAAATGTAAGCCTAAAAGGCATAAAGAGTTAGTACTTAATGAGTTAGTCAGCCAGTCAGTTAGGCCTACGAGCAGGTAGGAAAAAAAAGGCCACTGATATAGAAGATCAGACAAAGGAAGAAATTCCTATGTAAAGGTATGTAGAACCAGAGAAGAGGTGCAAAGAAGTGTGTTACATGGTTACACACAGACAGTATTGAAGAGAACCTTCGCAGCAAAGTATATCCATAAGGTTTCTTAAAACCTAAAGGTTTACGAAGGAAGTGTACAGGTGCGAGCAGAGATAGAGGTCAAACAAGTGAAGGTTGTAAGGTGAAACCAAATACACAGGCAGGAAGTGAATGGGAGATTACACAGTAAGAACCAAAAGAAAGTAAAGGCACGAAGAAATGAAGTAAATGTGCATAGGAGCCATTGGATCAATGACATCAATGAGCGAGATTGTGAGCGATAGATGGATAAGATCTTATCACCCAAATAAAGTAAGAAGTTGAGCGACAGAGATTAAGCCATGTGTTAGCAAAAGGACAGAGCAGTTTTTGTGGGAATTTGTTTCTCGAGTGCCCTCGAAGTTGTAAGTGGTATTCCAAAATCGGATGCGATAAGGTTTTATGCAACAGAATTAAACCCTCATGGAATTCCAGCCATCAGGATTGTCCGTTGGGTGATTGATCGAACGTATATCGCTTCTGAAAGTGTGCACTGGTTAATTTGGAACTCGGACACGATGAGGTTTTATACAATGGACTTAAAACCTTGTTGAGTTCCGATAATCATGACCGTTCAATGGTTGATTGATCAGACAGTAATCGTGCTCGAATGTGCACATAGGTTAACACGTCGGGTGGACCCGATGAGTTATTCAGAGAAGTTTATCTTCTTTGAGTTTCGGCGGGTGAATGGGTTGAAGTTTGAGATCGCGTGATAGCTGTTGATCTAAAGAAAGAAATCAATGGTGCATATTTGGAGTGAAAGGTTGAGCATCAATATATGTGCCAAGGTCGTGGAATGGCGTAAAGGTAATGGTTAAGCATGGTTTATGTGTAATTTCTATTATATGGAATTATAATAGAAATAAAGCAGAGTATTTACATTATGGGTTAAGTCGAGGTTAACCAAAGTCTAAAAGACCATGCTATGATTAATATGTGCGGGCTGTTAACCAAAGGTTATTAAGAGTCGTATAAAGTTCTTCTTAGATTTTACCAGAGGGTTAGACTTTAAAGAGTCAAATGAAGTGTTTCCGCATAGGTTTATTTAAGGAGCCTTAAACCTTGATCTAAGAGAGTTTTTCCTAAGTAAGGAATCTTTGGGAATTCCTAGGACACACCTAGTGTGACATGCAATTTTATTGCGTACTGTGGGTATATGAGGCTTTGGCTGCATTATTATGGTATATGCAGCTTAGGTTGGCATTACCATCTCTCTCTCACTCTATCTCCTCTCCAACCTTGTCCCTCTCTCCCCCTCTCTGCCCCCTCCATATTTGTCTCTCCCTTTCTCTCTCTCTTACCCTTCTCTCCCTCTTTCACTCCTCTCTCTTTCTCTCTCTTCATTCCTCCTCTCCCCTCTCCTTCATTTGATCTCCATCTCTCCCTTGTCACTCCCCTTATCTCTCCACCTCTATCACTTTATGTATTTGTTCTTCCCTCCATATACATATCCAGAGTTAATGTATATCATGATATATT
>APFE031328822.1:27334-39247 GCA_000404065.3 Pinus taeda | reverse complement strand
TAACAAAATTTACAATAAAACTACATCAAATTAATATTTTTAAATATTATAACTTTGATGTGGAAATATCTATGTCTTTAAGGACTTTAATATATCCATAGGATATGGTTTTTCCCTTTAAAGATTCATTTTCCAAATATTTAATTGAAAGAAATATTAAAATATTTTGAACCAAGATTTTTTATTCTTTGTGTTGAATTAGCCTTTTTCCTTTGATTTAAGAGATGTTATTGACTTTAATAAATCTAAGTAAAGAGATTTATTTATTTACCTATTTTGAAATTTTAATGCGGCAATGTTTTTTTGTTAAAGGTAAATTTATCATCCATTGAAATTCACATATATGATAAAAGTAACTATTAAACAAATGAGATAATTTATTATCCATTCAAATTATATATAATAATCCATAGTTGTATTTCAATAATTAATTTTAATCCATTACTAAGATTAAAAAGGGATATATAACCTAAAGATTCAAGTTATATATAGTTTAAGATTGAAGCTAAGGTTTTGACCAACATTAATAAAAATTATTTTTATTCTTTTTCGAAGACGTGACATACTTACACATCGGGGTCATACTAGACTCTAAAAAGACAAGCGCAACGATAAGCTATCTATGTTGGCATGAAGGTATATTTTTAGAGAATCGTATTTTGATGTGAGGAAAATTTCGTCTTCATAAAACAATGTCATGTTTGTTGGGAGAATCGTTAAAGAAGAATGAGATTAGTTATAATACTAATCCAATCTTATAAATTAAATGGTTAGATTTAGTAATATATTTCAAATTGCTAAAATAAAATGAAATAAATCATAGAAAATAATTAAATTATAATTTTATTTTAAATTAATATTAATTATGAAAAATCCCGGATGCGGGTGTATAGAAGGGCGTTAAATATGACGGGACAGGGGTGGGGCGAGATAGGGCAACACCTGCCTACCCAGGACAAGCCAGATAATTGGCTTCTGATCAACGAATCTCTGCGTTTGAGAAGCGCAGGGTTCATTGGCATTGTTTTAAGTGGTTCCAGATATCATATCATGTCCTCCGCTCCGGTTCCTGCCTCAGCACGCTCCAACATGCCTCAGACTTCGGCTCTCTTCAATGCAACAGTAATGGCAGATCGCAGATTGATAACCAGCAATATGTGATTGCAATCAGATCGCATCACAATATCGGCGGATTGTAGAATGGGGAGACCAAAGGGAAAGGCCTTAACTTATAGCGATATGCAATTGCGATCAAATCGCATCACAATATCGCATCGGCGAAAACCAAGGGGAGGAGCCTTCACACTTTCACATGTGCGATGTGATGATGCGGACCCGACGGTGGATCGTAGAATGGGGAGACCAAAGGGCAAGTCCTTTACTTATAGCGATATCCGATTGCAATCAGATCGCATCGCAATATCGCATTGGCAGAAACCAAGGGGCGGAGCCTTCACACTTTCACATGTGCGATGCGATGACGCGGACCCGATGACAGATCGTAGAATGGGGAGACCTAAGGGCAAGGCCTTTACTTATAGTGATATGCGATCAGATCAGATCGTATTGCAATATCGCATTGGCGGAATCCAAGGGGCGGAAACCAAGGGATGGAGAATAGGCAGGGGCTGCTTGATGATAGTTCGAGGCCAGCTGTGGCTGCCCAGGTGTTCATTATCTGGTCTTTTTGTTTTTTGCTAGTGTTGCTTGGGTTCTGGCTTCCTATTTGGACTAACCGTTAAGGAACCATCTTACTGTTTTTTTGTGGGGTCTAGACTTGAGAAGTGATATCATTTTTGAGGTTTTTGCTCTCACTGGACTAGTTTCCCCAATGTTGGGGCAGTCCATATTTTGTTGATACTCTACAATACCTTGGTTGAGGCCTTGTCCTCTTTGTATCTTTCTGTACATATTAATAGATTACTTTTACTTAGAAAAAAAATATTAATTATAAAAAAATTAATACATCAGTTAAACATATATTCTTTTAAAAAAACCAATTTGTTAACTTATCATAATAATAATAGTTTAATTGAAATTTTATGTGATTTTTAACTTTTACCTTAATAAATGTTATCTTTTTGGAAAGGTATGGAAATAGATAAAATAAACTTTATGTATTTCCATGAGGTACATTTTAAGGGAATCACACTTTGTGTTGGTTTCCCTCTCATAGGGCAATGCCATATGGGTTGGGAGAATGAAAATTGCCATATGGATCACAAGAATCACTAAAGAGGATGAGACTAGCTGTAATATTATTAGTGAATTGTTGGGGCCCTCCATTATAAGTAGGTGTAAATTAATGATGAGAGTCTTTTAAGATGTTAGTGGCAATATAAACATAGAAACAAAACAATTTGTTAACTTAGAGTAGTATTATTGATGAGAAATTTTATGGCATTTTTCTCATTTACTCTTAGATCTCATCTAGTTGGAAAAATATGGAAATAGATAAAAATAAGATAGCCATATAAATTAAATGGTTGGTAAATGTCTATAAAACTTAATTCATAATTAAGATCAAAACACTTACTTCACCATACATTTCAAGTTGCTATCATTAAAAAAATCATAAGAATTAACTAAATTATAACTTTATTGAAAATAATAATATTACTATTAATAAAAAAGATTAATATATAAGTTAAACATATATACATTTTAAAAAAATGTAACAAGATTCTTAACCATGAAGATTTACCATATTTTATCATGGAGATTCCTAATTTGTAAATAGGATATGTTACAATACCATGGACCAATAACATGGCTTATCAATACCACATGCCCAAAAGACCATAACTAATATGACATTTTTTAAATTAATGAGTTTAATTAAAATGAAAAAAAGACATAACTAGTTTGGAAATCAATTTTAGTCTTTGATTTGTGTACACTATTAAGAATATTATAGAATATTATATGGAGGTTAAATCTCTACCATCCACCTCATAATTATTGATAATTAAATTAAAATTAAAGAAGCCCTAATAAGTCATCTGTGTTGGCATCGGGAAACATTTTATGAAAACCACCCTTTGTGTGTAAGAAAATTTCCTCGTCATTAAGGAGAATGAAGGTAGATATAATATTAGTGTTAGAATTTTGGGAATGCTCCACCTACTAGAAGGGTGAAAACTAATGATGGTTTCTCATTGCATGTTAGCGGTAATGAAAAATAAAAAAATAACAATCCCTTAATTTAAAGGGATTACTCAAAGTATTTCCACTTTGAAATAAGAAAATGTAGTAAAATGAATAAGATTTACCAATATATAATTTTATTTATATAAAAAGGTCTCAACATTATTATTTTTTTTCTTTTACCTCTTTCAGTTGTAGACCTTAGGTTGCAGTAGTACACCATATAGCTTATTTTAAAAATAGTTAAGTTATAAAAAAGTATAGTAGAAATAAAAGAGGTGCATATTCTAATATTTTGATATATGTCAAGACAAAAATATATTAAAAATTGAAACATTTTCTTTTTAATTATATATTTAAAAATATGTATAGTCAACTCTATATGTGTTTATAGTTTCATTAATAATGAATTTGTTTAATCTATAGAAAGAATACATCAAAATAAAGATATTGAGAGGTATTCAATAAAAATGGAAGCTTCAATGTATTTTTAGCCCAAACTATTGGGTTTGTCTTCCCATAAGTATATGTGAAACAACTAACTTAACAAAAATGTATGCTAGAATCGTCACTCCAAATGTGAATTGGAAAGAATGCACATGTGTTTTAAGAAAACACTTGCATTCCAAGAGTGTGTGCACATTATTAAGAATATGTAATCTTTCCTAGAATGTATGAATATTATTAAGAGTGCACATGCATTCCTAATCATAGTTAACCTATAAACATTTGAATACCCTCTCTCGCCCTTTGTCCCTTTCCTTACTTCCCTCTCTCTCTCCTACTATTTTTCTATATGTATCTCTCTCTCCCCCTCACCTCTCTCCCCATATCCCTCATTGTCTCTCTCCCTCTTCTCTTGCCCCCACTCTATCTCCTTCTCCCTTCCTCTCTCCCTCCCTACCTTCCTCCTACACTCCTTTATCCATCTCTCCCTTTGTTCCTATCTCTCTCCCTTCTCTCTCCCCTCTATTTCTCCTTCTCTCTTCCCGCCACCCCCCTCTTTCTCTCTTTCCCCCTCTATTTCACTCTCTCTACCACCCTCCCTCTTGCTCCTCTTTCTCTCTTTCCCCCTCTATCTCACTCTCTCTACCAGCCTCCCTCTTACTTTATTTTCCTTTCACTCTAACTCTACTCTATTGAGCTCATCGTCACCCTCCTGTTTTCTCCTTCTCTCTCTCTCTCTTTACCTCCCAGTCTCTTCCCCCTCTCTGTATAAATATAACAGTTTATTGTCCCACCCCCACTTCTATCTCCAATCCTCCCCCCCTCTTTGTCTCTCTCATGTTCATGTGCATGCTCATTTGCTCAATCTTCCCCATCTTTGTCTCCCTCCTTTGTCGTTGTCTCTACCCCTCTCCCCCTCTTCCCCTCGACTCTATGAATACCACGCACCCCGCCACCCATGCCCCGCCTCGCCTCCCCCTCTCTTTACGTCTCTCTCTCACTAACCCCTCCCTCTCATTCTCTTCCCCCTTGCTCTCCACCTCTTGTTCAATACCTCTCTCTTCCCTATCTTCCTCTCTCCTTTTGTTCCCCTTTCTCTCACTCTCCCCCTATTTTTTTCTTTATTGTACTCTAAAAGTTTGTATGTTGGTGCTACTAATAGTCCATTACACAGAAAAAAAGATAACTATCTACACTACACAAGCACACACATAGATGTAGTAGTGAGACACCCCTTCCAACATCTTCCTCATCTTAAATCCTTTTTTTTGGAAGAAGAGGAAAATTTGGACTTACACATACAAAATAAAAAAGAATTTTGTTGAAAAAAAACCTTATAAAAAAAATCATGAAGTCCGAGAATGTAGTGCCTAATGGTTCTTTTTGTTTGACTAGTTTTTGTGAATGTTGATAAGTTCTTCTCTTAATGGTGTTACTAGTGGTTTTTTGGTTTTATTAATTTTTGTCAATGTTAATAAGTTCTTCTCTTAATGGTGTTACTTGTTGAGCTTGATTTGATGCTCGTTGATGTTAAGTTGTATGTGTATACGTTGATTTACAAGATCTTTGGGAATAGTTTGTGGCCAAATATTCAACTAATTGAGGAGAACCCTTTTTTATACAATGCTGCCATTTCCTATTGGCATCCTTTTGACTGGTCTGATCCATCAACCTTTATTTCTTGAGTTATTGTCAAGGTGAGGTTGCTATTAGAGTCGACTAATAGAAGTTTGATGGATATGAGGTGCAAGTCTTTGCAAGTACTGTTCAAATGTTTTCCATTTGTCAATTGAGTACCAGGCTTGCACACTGAGTGAATTCATTTGAGCTACGTATTTGAGTTTGTTTGTTACCAGTCCTGGACTCCGAAACATTGTTCCCATTATAAGCAAGTACGAATCGTGTATAGCCTATGTTTTTATGAGAACAACAAAAATGGTTCATGTAATTATTCCAATAGCATTTATTCCTCACAATTTGTTCTGTATAATTATTTCAATAGAATCTATTCATCGAAATTTATTCTTTATAAATCATTTTAGATTTTCAAATATTCCATGTAAATTTTTACAGCCAGACAGATTCGTTGCATTCCATTTTGCACAGATCATTTCACACTACCACAAACTGCGTAAACTGTACATATTGCTTATTCATATTTCTTGAAATGATTTCGATAATGCTTATTCATTCATCAAGTTTGTTGTGAGATGGTGTCTAAAGTTTTGGTGTTTGGAATCGATTTACAAATATATTTTTTTGGGTGTGATTTTTAAACGGGATTTTTTTTGAAAATTTTCTTGTTTATTTTAGAATCTAATAATTTGCCATAAATTTATGACAATTACAAATTTAGTAGGTGAACTCTTCACAATTAAAGTGTCTCAAAAATCAGTGTAATCAACACCAATCACAAGCAATTTTTCTTTTAAATTTCAGTAAAAAATCTTTAAAACTTAAAAAAAAACACAGTTAAAAACTACTCCAATAACGAATAATTATTGAGTAATAACATCGATTCTTCGCAATTCATTCCATTCCATACGAACCATTTTACACTTAACACCTCTGCGTCTCCATGCATACGTGGTCAGAATTTAGAAAACATCCAATGCTAACTATATTATTGAATAATAACATCGATTCTTCGCAATTCATTCCATTCCATACGAACCATTTTACACTTCAAACCTCTGCGTCACCATGCATACGTGATCAGAACTTAAAAAACATCCCATGCTAACTATATTATAGTTGAGTGTAATTTGAATTTAGATTTTGGAATATTTGCGAAATTTTGGTTAATATTCCTAAATCTGTAATCGCCCCGCCGCGCCCCGCCCCGCCCCAAAAAAAAGGATCAATCACTGTGTCCATAAGTTCTCTCCCTTTCCGCCTTTCTTCTCACAGGTCGTCCATAAATTCTTTCCCTTTCTGCCTTTCTTCTCACAGGTTTCTCCATAAATTCTCTCCCTTTCTGTCTTTCTTCTCACAGGTCTTTCCCGATATTGTCAGATAGACTCCCCTCCCTATTCTTAGAATGCTACTCATCTCACCGTCTCCGGATCCAGAAAAAGTGTGGCAATATGTAGATCTCAAAATGAGGATGGGTAAGAGATTCGGCATCCTGTTGTGTGCTCCAGATCAACACTATGTGAAGAAAAAATATGGAGGTTATGGTGGTCTCTATAAAAGCTTCTTGGGCGAGGCAGGGGAAACGTGGGATTTTTTCAGAGTTGTAGATGGACAGTTTCCTGATATGGAGGATCTCTACAGATATCATGGATTTGTGATCACTGGAAGTCGTTATGATGCCTTCGGAAACGATGCATGGATCTTAAAGCTCTGTCATCTGGTGCAGACATTGAATACAATGGGCATTAAAATACTTGGTATTTGCTTTGGTCACCAGGTACTCTAATCCATTTTTGCCTTCTTTATTTTTCTAACTTGAGTGACAATGTTATATTTGTTTATAGTGGCTTCAACCCTATATTTAATTATTCACAGGTTTCTTGCGCTCTCTCATGTAGATTTTGTGTCGAGCTCTGGGAGGAAACATTGCAAGAAATTCAGCTGGATGGGATATTGGCTCGAGGAAAATTACAGTTTCTGATAACTTGTCGGCAAAGTATCCTGGTTTAAAGATCCCTTCTGTGATTAGTATCACCGAATGCCATCAAGACAAGGTATAGAGAATTTTTTTGGCATTTGCAATATGTATGATCAAGGCTTTATCATTTCTCCAAAGCAAAATGTCATCTTGACAATTATAAATGTCAAGAGGTTGATTGAACTACTATTGAATTCTGGCTAAACAACACTGTTTGAACAGGTGTATGCAGTTCCTTTAGGCGCGGAGATACTGGGTTCTTCAGGGAAAACAGAGGTTGAAATGTTTTGTCTGGGTAATAATATACTGGGCATCCAAGGCCATCCGGAATATACCAGTGACATTTTGTTCAGCCTCATAGATGGCCTGTTGGATAAAAATCTTATCCCTGTAAGTAATATTAAGCTGAGCAGTTGTTGATACTTGTGTTACCTCTGATTACTCCTGTTTTTTCCGATTACTTGTAAGATTTAGAAGAAAAATCTGCAACAAAAACCTTTATGTTAGTCTTGTCACTGGGTCTAGATGAACATAACTGAACAGTTCTCATTTTTTCAGAAAAAGATGAGCGATGAGGCCAAGGCTTCTTTCCGAAAAAGCCAACCTGACTCAAGCATGTGGCAGAAAATTTGCAAGGCATTTCTGAAGGCATGAGGGAGAGGAGTATGTGCCAGCACCTAAGGGTGGGAACTGGGTCTTAGGCTTATAGCTGGCACTGTTAAATAAATTGAAACTGGAACTGCTTAGAGTCCGAAGCTTTGATGCAGTTTCAACATAAGAGCTTAAACCCCACATGTAACATAAATAAATATGCCAGGACTCTATGTTGCATTCTAGCATATTTCAGAAATTGTTGAAGTTATTTGCTCTATTTAAAATTAAGATATGATAAGTACTAGATTAACAAACTGTTTCTATTAGTTGTGGGCAAGTGGGAAAATTTACCTTACATTTCTCATGCTCCAAATCCTAGCAAAACTATGTTAAAAAAAATACTACCAAAAATTTACCCGACCATTCATATGGGAGGGAATTTCTCACAAAAGTTCTCTAAAAATATCGAATATCACCTGCAAAATCGACCATTCATATGGGAGGGAATTTCTCACAAAAGTTCTCCAGAAATATCGAATATCACCAGCAAAATTAATCCAAATTTTTGCTTACAACTCGAAGCCGAAACTAATCTAAATGCGAAAGCGAAATTAAAATTATGATAATCGCTCTCCAAACGCAAAACAAATATAAATTAAACGTGAAAGCAAAATTATGAAAATTACTATGAGGATTTTTTTATTATATGTTATGAAGTTATTTAATTTAGAAATAATAAGTGTATATATTTAAGATTTATTATTTGTGGTATTGTGGTTGAATTTATTAAATTATTTGTACCGGGTTTTGTTATTATTTATATTATTAAAACTGTTTTTAAACTAAATAATTAGCTTCTAATTTTAAATTTTGAAATCTGCTTAATTTTATGGTAACAAATTATGGTTAAAGCTTTAAGTTTTAAGAAACTAAATGAGTAACTTATTTTTATTGTTATGAAAAATAGTATAGAAAAATAATCTAATTATGAATAATAATAAAAGATTTTATTATACAATTTCAAAAATTTATTAAAGAAAAAAAAAATTATAATAATATTTAAGTAAAATAATTTTATTTATTAATATATAATAATAAAAAAAAAAAAATTTATATTATGAAGTAGAGACTCTAGTATACATTTTGATAGGTAGATTTTTTTAATATAATAATTAGAATCATCATCATGATAGAAGAGGTAAGGAAAAGAAGGAAGGAATAGTATAAATGAAAGATAGAGAGGAGAGGGATAGAGGAAGAGAAGGGTTAAATCAAGGAAAACAAAAACAAAAGAAAAAAAAAAAAATCAAATGAGAAATATTAAGTCAAATTTCTTCCTCTCAATCTTCATCTTAATTTTTTCCAAAAACCTAATTTTTGTCCATAGAACCCCTCATAATCTACTGTGGAGTCTACAATCCAAGCATTAAAACAAATTACAAAATCCATTATAACAAATCTCATCAACCACAAATATTAATATGTTTAATATTAAGTGACTTTTCAAATCTCTATTTGTCTAGCCCTATGAAAAGTGTCATTGGACAAGACCTGGTAACAGATCTTACAGGGGATCTCGGTGCACCCTTCTTTTGACAATTTATCGGCCTCAACCTTTTGTTCCAGGAATATGTGGGAGATCGAGATCCTAACAAAAGGTGAAATCAAGGACCTGATGCTATTCAACCAGTGTGAAAGGGATGGAACCTATAAGGTCGATCGTTGATTTGCCCACTTGACAATCACCATGGAATCTCCAAACACATCATTCTCGGCAATGTCCAGCCACTCCGACAAATAGAGGATATCCCAAAATGCTAGTAACTCTGCTCTCGTATTAGAGTCGTTTCCCTTGCACCATTTAAACATATATAAATCACCAAACCTCACAACAATCATCATCCCGCTTCCACATCTCCTTAAAGATGTTTCCCCATTAAATAAGCCGACTGAGAATGTGTTACATATACCCTTCATAATAATGTCTCTTTTGGGTTCCTTATTTATCACACGGCCCTTCTCTAAAAAGAACATAGATATCTTAATGTTAGAGACCCTCACATCCTACTCCTTTTGGTTAAAAATCCTAGCATTTCTTGCTCTCCAAATGCCCCATATTATATAAAAAGGAAGAGATCTATATTCCTTGTTCTTCACGAGCCACTTTGATAGGAAAGCACCCATCGACGATTGATCCCACGTCTCATATATATGGAGAATACCTAGGACCTCCTTTTAGACAACAACTTGTTGAAGGCCCCGAAAATCGGGTCAACAACAAGGGGGATACCCGCCCGGTCGGGACCTTGGTTGGCAGCTCCTTATCCGTTTGGTATAGCGGGTCCGACTGGGGATATGGGACCAGTTTCCCAATTCAGTGTGTGTGTGAGAAAGATGGGTATTTCTGTTCTAAATGGAATACTTCTATCCTAATTCTAATCTAATGCTATGCTATTGTATTCTAATAAACAGAAAAAATATCAAAATTTATGCTAACCCGGGGTGTGATCTTTCTTCTATGCGATCTAAAAAGATTTCAAACAATAACTGGTAATAAAGATCATTCAGCTATTATAAGAAAGGAATTCAATAAATATGAACTACTTCGTATAAGAAGTTAGACAAAACAGATGTGAAAACTTATTGCATAAATGAGCTATTCATACACTAAGCATAAATAAATAGTTATCACTGTACAAAAGTGCCAAATGATAATTCAGGCATCCACGTTGTAATATATAAACAACTAAAAATTGAATATCACTTTAACGCATAAGCAGAAATGGTTAAGAGATAAAAGTACCATTTATAACTAGTCCTATTCATGAGCTTCAACGACAATTGATTTATCTTCCTATTTAACATCCACTAAGAGTATAGAAGTGCAACATCAGTAGCAGATATCAATGCAAATATCAAATAAACCCTGTTCCATTCATTCACCAAAACCTCTTCTGAGGGTGCAAAAGTGCATGTTCTGAGGACAAGTTTTTGATAAATTTCTGGACCCTTCTCTAAATGCATGAGAAGGGTTTAAATACTACTAACTAAATAACTTATTTACAGAAATAGAGGATTCGGTTTAAATGACCGTCCTCTTTCTAATCAAAACTATTTCTAAAATTAAATCTAATATCTAACTATTTCTAAATTTGCTCCTTAACGTCGCAAGGATTCAGTACTTTCCTGAGTGGAGTTGGCTGACTGTCTCTTTATATCTCCCTCTACCTATCCTTTGTCTCTTTATATCACCCCAAAAACATACACACTCTTTCCCCATATCTATATATCTCTCCCTCCCTCTTCATCTCCCTCTCTCTTCCCCTTCATTCTCTCTCTCTCCCTTCTATCTCTCTTCCCTCATGGTCTCCTCTCTCCCTCTCTCTCTCTCTCTCTCCACCTTTCTCTCTCTATGTACTTCTTCTTACCTCCCTCTCTCTTTCCCTCCAACTCCATCTCTCTCTCCCTTTCTCTCTCCTCTCTCTCACGTTCTCTCTCTCTTCCTTCCTCTCTCTCCCTTTCTCTCTCACACCCCTCTATCTCTCTTCCCCTGCTCTCTCTCTCTCTCTTCACCCTCCAACTCGATCACCATCTCCCTCCCTATCTCCTTCTCTTCCCCCTTCCTTCCATCTCTCCTTCTTTGTCTCTCTATCTCACCCAAAAACATACAAACTCTCCCTCCATCTCTCCCTTGTCACTCCCTCTCCCTCTCTCTCTCTCCACTTTTCTCTCTCTATTTATTTCTTCTCCACTCCTTCTCTCCCCCCTCCAACTCCATTTCTTTGTCCCTCCCTCTCCTTCCTTACCTCCCCTCCCCCCGCTCTCAATTCCTCTCTAATCCTTCCCCTCTCCTTTTCTCTCCTACCTCCCTCTCTCTCCCCTATCTCTCTCTCACTCTATCTCCTCTCCAACATTGTCCCTCTCTCCCCCTCTCCCCCCCTCCATATTTGTGTCTCCCTCTTACCCTTCTCTCCCTCTCTCACTCCTCTTTCTCTCTCTCTCTTCATTCCTCCTCTCCCCTCTCCTTCATTTGAACTCCATCTCTCCCTTGTCACTCCCCCTATCTCTCCACCTCTATCACTTTATGTATTTGTTCTTCCCTCCATATATAT
>APFE031328822.1:8270-26881 GCA_000404065.3 Pinus taeda | reverse complement strand
CTACATCAAATTAATATTTTTAAATATTATAACTTTGCCGTGGAAATATATATGTCTTTAAAGACTTTAATATATCCACAGGATATGGCTTTTCCTTTAAGGGTTCATTTTACAAATATTTAATTAAAAGAAATATTAAAAGATTTTGAAGCAAGATTTTTTATTCTTTGTGTTGAATTAACCTTTTTCCTTTGATTTAAGAGATGTTATTGACTTTAATAAATATGAGTAAAGATGTTTAATATTTTACCTATTTTGAAATTTTAATGCGGCAATAAGTTTTTGTTAAAGGTAAATTTATCATCCATTGAGATTCACATAAATGATAAAAGGAACTATTAAACAAATGAGATAATTTATTATCCATTCAAATTATATATAATAATCCATAGTTGTATTTCAATAATTAATTTTAATCCATTAATAAGATTAAAAAGTGATATATAACCTATAGATTCAAGTTATATATAATTTAAAATCGAAGCTAAAGTTTTGACCAACATTAATAAAAATCATTTTTATTATTTTTCGAGGATGTGACATACTTACACATCGGGGTCATACTGGGCTCTAAAAAGCCAGGCGCAACAATAAGCTATCTATGTTGGCATGAAGGCATATTTTTAGAGAATTGTATTTTGATGTGAGGAAAATTTCGTCTTCATAAAACAATGTCATGTTTGTTGGGAGAATCGTTAAAGAAGAATGAGGTTAGTTATAATACTAATCCAATCTTATAAATGAAATAGTTGGATTTAATAATACATTTCAAATTGCTAAAATAAAACAAAAAAATCATAAAAGCTTAAGTAAATTATAATTTTATTTTAAATAATATTAATTAAAAAAGGTTTAATACATAAGTTAAACGTATATACTTAAAAAAACCCTAAAATGGAAAATAACAATTTGTTAACTTATAATAATAATAATAGTTTAATTAAAATTTTATGTGATTTTTAACTTTTGCCTTAATAAACATAATCTTTTTGGAAAAGCATGGAAATAGATAAATTAAACTTTCTGTATTTCCCGGAGGTACATTTTAAGGGATTCACACTTTGTGTTGGCTTCCCTCTGATAGGGCAATGCCATATGGATTGGGAGAATGAGAAATACCATCTGGTTTGGAAGAATCACTAAAGAGGATGGGACTAGCTATAATATTATTAGTGAATTGTTGGGGCTCTCCATTACAAGTAGGTGTAAATTAATGATGAGAGTATTCTAAGATGTTAGTGGTAACATAAACATAGAAAGAAAAAAAACTTGTTAACTTAGAGTAGTATTATTGATGAGAATTTTTATGGCATTTTTCTCATTTACTTTTAGATTCCATCTAGTTGGAAAAATATGGAAATAGATAAAAATAAGGTAACCATATAAATTAAATGGTTGGTAAATGTTTATAAAACTTAATTCATAATTAAGATCAAAACACTTACTTCATCATACATTTCAAGTTGCTAATATAAAAAAAATTATAAGAATTAACTAAATTATAACTTTATTGGAAATAATAATATTACTATTAATAAAAAGGATTAATATATAAGTTAAACATATATACATTTTAAAAAAAATGTAACAAGATTCTTAACCATGGAGATTTACCCTATTTTATCATGGAGATTCCTAATTTGTAAATAGGATATGTTACAATACCATGGACCAATAACATGGCTTATCAATACCACATGCACAAAAGACCATAACTAATATGACATTTTTTAAGTTAATGAATTTAATTAAAATGAAAAAAGACATAACTAGTTTGGAAATCAATTTTAGCCTTTGATTTGTGTACACTATTAAGAATATTATAGAATATTATATGGAGGTTAAATCCCTACCATCCACCTCATATTATTGATAATTAAATTAAAATGAAGAAGCCCTATTCAAAAATAGACATGCCTATTGGCATAATAAGTCTTATGTGTTGGAAAAAGTTAGTGTAACCGCAATAGCAGAGGTGAACACATGTCAAACCGTAGGAGTAACGGTAGTTGTAATCGTTGGGAAAAGCTACTAGGTGGCAGGTAGATAGTCGACCACCGGAGAGCCAGCTGTTCACATGGGAGCTATTAACACCTCCGCCCGATCAACTAACCGCTTGCGGTTATGTGTTTATTACAATGTATTTTTGGGTTTTTTGTTAAGTTTTGGTTACAAACTAATGTGAAGGCCTAGAAACCTAATCCTAAGTGTCACTTTGTGACTAGACTGAGGCCCAAACCCATCCAAAAGGCAACCAATTCATCTTGAATTCAGACAAGGAGGTTTGATGTATCTACAGGCCTATAAGAGGTAGCTTTTCTTCATTGAAAGAGAGATTAGTGGTTTTGGCTTTTGTATGCAGATTCTAGAGGTCATAGGCAGTTTTGTTTTCAGTGTAATAGGAGCATCCAGAGTCAGAATTGGAAACTGTGATAGGCATTGGAAAGCTGGTTTAGAGGGCAATCTATTGATAGTGACAAGAATTTCCTACGTGCACATTCAGTTTGGTCAAATCCCTATGTAATCGACCTCTACTATTTCAATGCTAATAAAGTGGTCACCCATCTTGAAAGCGGACCCGGAGACAGAGTCCATCATGGACGAACTCCGTAATCAACTTTCTTGTCTGGCATCGGTGTGTTTTTACTGTTTTCACTTCTGTTATGCATCTTTCTTATGTTTAATCAGTTGTCGTAAAGTCTTCTTCTCAAGTAGTTTTCCTCGATTTCCGCACTTTCAGTTAACAGTCAAATCATAAATGGCTAATCAAATCTACATCAGTTTTGACATATGATCATTTCATATCAACTATTTTTAAAATAATCTATAGCCTCAAGATTAACATCTAATGCATCTAATTCAAACAGTCAAATAGGATTAGAAAATGACATCTACTCTGAAATCAATGCATCTAATGCAAACAATCAAATGAGATTAGAAATCAACATCTATACTAAAATCGATGCATCTAGTCAAGAAATCAAATATGATTAGAAATCCACGTGTACATTGAAATCCATGCATCTAGTGCAAGCAATCAAATAGGAGTAGAAATCATCATTTACACTGAAATCAATGAATCTAGTGCAAGCAATTTTTTTCCCTCTCTCCCCCATCCATCTAATCTTGAAAAATATTTTTAATAATTTACAGTCTCAAGATTAACAACATCCAATCCATCTAATGAAAGCAATCAAATAGGATTAGAAAACACCATCTACACTGAAATCAATGCATATAATGCAAGCAATCAAATAAGATTAGAAACCATCATCTACACTGAAACCAATGCATCTAGTGCAAGAAATCAACATCTACACTAAAATCAATGCATCTAGTGCAATCAATCAAATAAGAGTAGAAATCACCATCTACGCTGAAATCAATGCATCTAGAGCAAGAATTCCATTAGGGGAATTTTGAGGTCTAAAATGGGCCTCTGAAGTAAATTATAAAATAATAGTGGAAATAATAAAATAATATTAGAATACATCATCAACTTTTAAAGGGAAAAAAAAAAAAAAAAAACTACTTTTTAAACTCGTATTTTCAGTTTATCTCCCTATGGGTTTAGTCAAATTTCGTGGGGGAACACTCGTTAGATGCATAATTTGATTCCTCATCTAAGGAGTACCCATGTTGCATACTTTAGATGGAGCCTACTACGCGAAAAACGAGAAATACATGAAAATCGTGATTACAATCATGTTTTTTCATGTATTTCTCATTTTTCGCATAGCAGGGTCCATCGAAAGTATGCAACATAGGTATTGCTTGGATTAGGAATTAAAGTTTTCATCCAATGAGTACTCCAACTCAAAATTTGAGTAAAAACTTAGGGAGATAATTTGAAAATACATCTTGAAAAAAGTTGTTTTATTATTTTATTAATTTTTAATCTTTTTACATTTTTACCCCAAAAATGGTGAATCATCCCCCATAGTTGACATCATCATCTTGAATCCTATTGGTTCTTATAAATTTTATTTTGGTTGTACATTTTTCTTAGGAGGCCCATTTTAGAGCTAAAAAATTCTCTAATGCAGATAGGATTAGAAATCAACATCTAAACTTAAATCAATACATCTAGTTCAAGAAATCAAATATAATTAGAAATCAACATTTGCAATGAAATCAGTGCATCTAGTGCAAGCAATCAAGTAGGATTAGAAATAATCATCTACACTGGAATCAATGCATATAGTACAAGAAATATTCTTCCCTTTCTCCCCCTCCATCTATATCTATATATCCCTCCATCTCTCCTTCTTTGTCTCTCTATCTCACCACCCACAAAACACACACACAAAATCTCTATACATAACTATATATCTCTCTCTCCCTCTCTCTATCTCTCTTTTCTTCCCTCTCTTCACCTCCCATTTATATCTCTATCTCCCTCTGCCTCTCCTTTGTCTCTTTATATCACCCCAAAAACATACACACTCTTTCTCCGTATCTATATATCTCTCCCTCCCTCTTCCTCTCCCTCTCTTGTCCCCTTCACTCTCTCTCCCCCTTCTATCTCTCTTCCCTCTTGCTCTCCTCTCTCCCTCTCTCTCTCTCTCTCTCCACCTTTCTCTCTCTATGTAATTCTTCTTACCTCCCTCTGTTTTTGTCTCCAACTCCATCTCTCTCTCCTTTTCTCTCTCCCTCCAACTCCATCTCTCTCCCTCTCTCTTTCCTCTCTCTCTTTCCTCTCTCTCACGTTCTCTCTCTCTTCCTTCCTCTCTTTCCCTTTCTATCTCACCTCCCTCTATCTCTCTTACCCTGCTCTCTCTCTCTCTCTTCACCCTCCAACTCTATCACCATCTCCCTCCCTATCTCCTTCTATCTCCTTCTCTTCCCCCTTCCTTCCATCTCCCCTTCTTTGTCTCTCTATCTCACCCAAAAACATACACACTCTCTCTCCATCTTTCCCTTGTCACTCCCTCTCTCTCTCTCTCCACTTTTCTCTCTCTATTTATTTCTCCTCCACTCCCTCTCTCCCCCCTCCAAATCCATCTCTCTATCCATCCCTCTCCTTCCTTACCTCTCCCCCCCTCTCAATTCCTCTCTCTAGTCCTTCCCCTCTCCTTTTCTCTCCTACCTCCCTCTCTATCCCCCCATCTGATGCAGAAGCGTAGAGCTCAACAATTTCATCATAGTCTAGTTGAATTAGGGGGTCTTATGTTTTCAAGGAAGTTGGATTCCTATGTATGTAATTATTAATGTTTTGAGTGATTAGAATAGGAATTAATTAGATATTTGTAAATGCTCTTGAATGTAGGAGAACATGAGTGATGATGAGTGATGCTGAGAAAGTTGGAAATCATTTGTAACTCTTAGTCTAGAAAGTGGTGTCATGATTTGAGGAACTAGAGAGGCTTCTTAGGGATTAATTGGAGTTAAAAGTGGACTTAGAGGATATTCAGGATTTAGTTAGCAGATTAAGGATTTGAACTAGAATTAGTTCAACAAGACCTTTTATATCAATGTAAGCCTAAAAGGCATAAAGAGTCAGTACTTAAGGAGTCAGTCAGCTAGTTAGTTAGGCCTATGGGCAGGTAGGAAAGAAAAGGCCACTGATATAGAAGATTAGGCCAAGGAAGAAATTCTTGTGTAAAGGTATGCAAAACCAGAGAAGAGGTGCAGAGAAGTGTGTTACGTGGTTACACATAGAGAGTATTGAAGAGAAACTTTGTATCTAAGTATAACCATATGGTTTCTTAAAACCTAAAGGTTTACGAAGGAAGTGTAGAGGCGTGAGCAGAGATAGAGGTCAAACAAGTGAAGGTCATAAGGCGAAACCAAATACATAAGCAGGAAGCAAATGGATGATTACATAGTAATAACCAAAAGAAAGTAAAGGCATGAAGAAATGAAGTAAACATGCACAGGAGCCGTTGGATCAATGAGATCAATGGGCGAGATTGTGTGCAATAGGATAAGATCTTATTGCGCAAATAAATTAAGAAGTTGAGTGATAGAGATTAAGCCATGTGTTAGCAAAAGGACGAAGCGGTTTTCGTAAGCGGGAAGTTGTTTCTCGTGCGCCCTTGAAGTTGTAAGCGGTATTCCAAAATCAGACACGATAAGGTTTTATGCAACTGAATTAAACCCTCGTGGAATTCTGTCCATCAGGACCATCCGTTGGGTGATTGATCGGAAGCATATCGCTTCCGAAAGTGCACGCTAGTTAATTTGGAATTCAAATGCGATGAGGTTTTATGCAACGGACTTAAAACCTCGTTGAGTTCCGATAATCGTGACTGTTCAATGGTTGATTGATCGGACGGTAATCGTGCTCGAATGTGTGCATAGGTTAACACGGTTGGCGGACCCGATGAATTATTCAAAGAAGTTTAACTTCTTTGAGTTCCGGCAAGTGAATGGGTTAGAGTTGCAGATTGCACGATAGCCATTGATATGAAGGAAGAAATCGACGATGCAGATTTGAATTGAAAGGTTGAGCATCGATATATGTGCCAAGGTCGTGGAATGGCGGAAAGGTAAGGGTTAAGCCTGGTTTATGTGTAATTTCTATTAAATGGAATTATAATAGAAATAAAGTGGAGTATTTATATTATGGGTTAAGTCGAGGTTAACCAAAGTCTAAAAGGCCATGCTATGGTTAATATGCATGGGCTATTAACCAAAGGTTATGAAGAGTCATATAAAGTTCCGCTTAGAGTTTACTAAAGGGTTAGACTTTAAAGAGTCAAATGAAGTGTTTCCGCATAGGTTTATTTAAGGAGCTTTAACCTTGATCTAAGAGAATTTTTCCTAAGTAAGGAATCTTTGGGAATTCTTGGGACACACCTAGTGTGACATGCAATTTTATTGCATAATGTGGGAATATGCGGCTTTGACTGCATCATTATGGTATATGTAGCTTAGGCTGACATTATTTGGTATTAGAGTAGAAGAAGGACACTATGTGTGGAATAATTCTTTGCGAGAGCCCTGTTCTAAGAGTTATGTTTTGAAGGTGTGTATACAGGTGAATGGCGATGAAAGTAGGCAAGAGGAGACTAGATTTTAAATCTGACAAAAGTAGGCACACAGAGATAAAGTGTAGCAGAATTTGCAAATGCAAAGAAACAGAGAATAATTAATTCAAAGTGCAGGTGAATGGTAGAACAATATCATGTAGAGATCTTGAAGGTGAGAAGATATGTTTTTGTTTTAATTTGGTTTGAAGATTGGTGAGTTTGTAGACTGTATATTGTCGTACAAGTAGCAACATAAGAAGGTGAGAAGATTTCAGTAACCTAGAGCAAGGAGTACTCAATTGGTTCCAGAGCAGAGAACCAGAGAGATGCCAAAAGACTGAGCTCAAAGGAGAGAAGCTTAGTGAGGCATGTGTAGCGAGAAGGAGACTTGTTACTACAGAGGTATTGTTGCAACTCACAAGAAGATTATAAAGGAAATTCTACAGAAGATGTGGTAGAATTGCTAAGGGGTGAAAAGCTGGTAAGAATTTCTGAGTGAAAGAAGAGGTGGTCAGAACCTAGTATTTCAGGGTGATTGAAATACAAGAAGACAATTGTAAAAGGTACAGATGAGTTGAAGCCTAGAAGGAGCAGAGAGAAATTATCAAAAGAGGTTCCAGAGAATAGAGAACCAAGGTTTTGCCAAAAGACCAAGTACAAAGGAATGCTTGGTGAGGTAAGTGGCAGCAGGGAGGACTTGCTATTGCAGAGGCTATAGTACAACTCATAGTAAGTGAGTGAGGAACTCATGAAGATAGAGAAGAAGATGACTACTGATAGTCATAATAGAGATAACAGAGGTTCTGAGGAAGACCACAACATAAGAAAAGTGAAGAAGGAAGATGCCAAGGAAAATGGCAAGAGGATGAGTCAAGAGGAGTTTGACAAGGGGATTACAAAACTAAAAGAAAAACTCAATGTATTAAGGATGCTACTAGAGGAAAACCAAAGACAAGGTTGGGTCTTGAGGAAAAAGACAATGAAGTGGTCTAAGTTACAGAGAAGACTACAATAGAGGCAAGTGAAGTGGCTAGTCGAAAAACTCAAACGCTGAGTTGGAAATGGAAGTTTGCATTTGTGAAGCTGAACATGGTGAATTTCTGAGAGAAGATGAAGAGTAGAGATCTGTGGAAGATCTTATGAATCATATGAAAGATTCAGAACAACAAGGAGATATGATGACTGAAGCATCAAGTGATACCACAAGGTCTTATGTTTTTAAAACTGATGATTTCTGTATTGTAGGAGATAGGCAACCTTTTGAAGATGTCTTTAGGATGGATGAAAATCTTGAAGTAAAAGGTGACAAAGAAAATACAATCACAGAATTGGAGAAAGAAGAAGTCTATACAAAAGATTTAACAAAGGGAGAAAGGAGATCTGATGATTGGTCACTAACAAAGGAAGGTTTTCTAGAGAATGAGCAGTCTTTTGAAGCTGTCAAAAGTATGGAAGAGCATCTTTCAGAAGATAAATACTCTAAAGTAAAGAAGGATGGAGAATATCTCTTAAATAGGAAAAACAGAGAATTATTGCAGTCGAAAGAATTCAGTAATACATTGGTGTTTGAAACTATTACAACACAAGAACAATTTCTTGAGAAAGAAGGAGATGAGAATCAGTCTGAAGAACTGATATGTGAAACAACCGTTGAGACTATTGAACCTTGTAATTTTCAAACTGATAAATTGTGTATAAATGCAGGATTATAAGTGATGATGAAGTACTTATGAAGTGTCAAAGAGAAATTGAATTGTTGGAGTATTTGTTGGAAAACCCAGAGTATGACAATGTGATTGCAAAAGGAGGAGTTCACTACAGTGGACAAGAGAAAAAAGACATCACTGAAGCAGATGGTGTGGAAGAAATACTTGCTAACAGTCTTGAGAGTACTTTAGAGAATCCTTTGGAGAATTCTTTAAAGAGGTTGAATTAGCATACTGATTCGTTGATAGAGGAGGAAAAATCAGAGCAGCATACTGAAATGTTGCCAAAGGAAGAAGAGGCACTGAGGCCTTATGTTTTTTATTTTAATAATTATTTTTTGAGTGCAGGTTTTGTTGTAGATGCTAGGGAAAATTTGGCACATATGAGCAACCAAATAAAGATGGAAGAAGAGTATTCTATGGAAAAGTTTAATCCATGGAACATAGATATTAAGTTGCTGGAAAGAATGTTGGAAAGTCAGGATTTAATGCAAGAAGAGATAATCATGAAAGAGGGTAAGGATGAAAGGGTGCTAGTAAGAATCCGACAACTTCAAAGAGAAAATAATGAACAACAGTTGGAAGAGTTAGTGAATAGCAACAACAAACTAAAGTAAAGGGAAAGAGGTAGCAATAAATGGTAGAGTATGGACCGGCCCAAGGATGTGCTAGAGATGGAGATTGAAGAGTTATGGAAATTAATGATGAAGTAGTTCATATGGAGGAGATTGACAACAACAGGAAGAATGATCAATCAGAATTTGAAACTGATTGACAAGGAGAGGAAGATGAAACAAAAGACAACAGACATATAGTAGCAGTAGAGGTGCAGAGCATTCAGACAACTACAAACTAAATTTTGGGACCCTGGAGGTTTTCTATCAACATATGAGGACACATGATTAGGAGATCATGATTATTTTAACCTTGGGAGTCTGATGCAGGAGAATACAGCTCAGAAATTTCATCATAGTCTAGTTCACTTAGAGGGTCTTATGTTTTCAAGGAAGTTGGATTCCTATGTATGTAATTATAAATGTTTTGAGTGATTAGAATAAGAATTAATTAGATATTTGTAAATGCTCTCGAATGTAGGAGAACATGAGTGATGATGAGAGAGTTAGAAATCAATTGTAACTCTTAAACTAGAAAGTGGTGTCATGATTTGAGGAACTAGGGAGGATTCTTAGGGATTAACTGGAGTTAAAAGTGGATTTAGAGGATATTCAGGATTTAGTTCAGCAGATTAAGGATCTGAACAAGAATTAGTTCAAGAGAACCTTTTGTATAAATGTAAGCCTAAAAGGCATAAATAGTCAGTACTTAAGGAGTCAGTCAGCCAGTCAGTTAGGCCTACGAGCAGGTAGGAAAAGAAAGGCCACTGATATAGAAGATTAGACAAAGGAAGAAATTCCTGTGTAAAGGTATGCAGAACCAGAGAAGAGGTGCAGAGAAGTGTGTTACGTGGTTACACATAGATAGTAGTGAAGAGAACCTTCGCAACAAAGTATAACCATAAGGTTTCTTAAAACCTAAATGTTTACGAAGGAAGCGTACAGGAACGAGCAGAGATAAAGGTCAAACAAGTGAAGGTCGTAAGGCGAAACCAAATACACAGGCAGGAAGCGAATGGGAAATTACACAGTAAGAACCAAAAGAAAGTAAAGGCACGAAGAAATGAAGTAAACGTGCACAGGAGTCGTTGGATCAATGAGATCAATGGGCGAGATTGTGTGTGATAGATGGATAAGATCTTATTGCGCAAATAAAGTAAGAAGTTGAGCGACAGAGATTAAGCCACGTGTTAGCAGAAGGACGAAGCAGTTTTCGTAAGTGGGAAGTTGTTTCTCGTGCGCCCTCGAAGTTGTAAGTGGTATTCCAAAATCGGACGTGATAAGGTTTTATGCAACAAAATTAAACCCTTGTGGAATTCCACCAATTAGGACCGTCCGTTGGGTGATTAATCAGACACATATCGCTTCCGAAAGTGCGCGCTGGTTAATTTGGAACTCGGACCCGAAGAGGTTTTATACAACGGGCTTAAAACCTCGTTTAGTTCCGATAATCATGACCGTTCAATGGTTGATTGATCGGATGATAATCATGCTCGAATGTGCGCATAGGTTAACACATCAGGCGGACCCGATGAGTTATTCATGTTAGCTCTGCTACAAATTTCGACATTTGAGGGTCAAAGACAACTTGGCTGTGTTGTTTTATGCTAAAAGGGAGCTCACAACAGTCTGTTTCCTTCTTCCCCTTCATTCTCCTTATACTCTCTTGACTCCTGCTTAATCCCTTATATTTCGCTGCCTCTGTTTTATCCTTCTAAAACTGTGCATAATCCCATGTTTCCTCTGACCCCGGAGCGCTAAGCTTTAACTTCCATAAGACCCCATCATGTAACCTTGGCGCTTTCATTCCTCATCACTATAGGAGCTTTCAACGGGTCTCTCATAAGCCATGACTTTAGCATCTATTGATGGTCGATTGCTGATTGCCCCTCGGATGCGATATTACAATAAATCATTTTGCAATGGTGTATCGGGTCCAGGCCTTAATCGCTATCGGCGATCAGGTATGTATGAACGATCCTTCCCCCTGACTTCCACCGATGCGATATCGCGATCACTCCCCCACCATTGGATCAGTTCCGCCAAGATCCAGCGGCCCATGCCCAATTCACACATCGCTTCTCCCACAAACCAATCTCCACCGTCCACTCATTTTATCCAACGGTCCTCATTCTTCCTGCACATATGCCTCCCAATAACCCTCATACGCCGATCTCTGCCATTCATTTCGTCAGATCTAACGGCTAATATACAATCGCACTCTGTGCCTTCCCATTGCCTCCCGCCATCAAATCTCGGCCATCAGTGTGTGTGATCTAATGGCCCACATCTGTTTGACCCTCTTTTACCAAGATTTCCCCTTCTGATAGATCCTTTCCGTTGATCCACGCGATCCAACGGCTGAGCTTTATCCCCTGCTTGCTCATGCTTCCACCATGATTCTTAACTCCTTTGACTGTCTGAAGCTCCCGATGGACAACAACGATCAACCACCCTATACCTGCACAGTTAATATCTCAGCAACTGCATTTAAAAGACAGAATGCCAAAGAAGGAAAGGAGCACTCTCGAGCAGTTAAAAGCATTGAAATATGGGTTTCATTTATATTTTACTGCGTCTACCTAAGATGGACAACAGAGTACCAGAAAAGGTCGATTTTGTCCATTAAAGCAGTCAGATTTGTATCAGAGGCCCATATTAGATTGTAAATGTGGTTGGTGGTCCATTATGACCCCTCCACGCATAGAATAGCAGAGCAATTTTGTAATCAACCTCTATATATACCCAAAACATTGATGTAATCGAGGTTCCTAAATGTTATTTTGTTGTAAGCTTCAACTTCTGGAGACTGTAACTACTATGATACCTGCAGCGTCTAGTCTTCATTTTCAGCTAATGCAAGCTTCTTTTGTTGTTAATTGCTCACTTTCCACTTCTTCTTCTTTGTTCTAGGTTGTGCCTGTTATGCATTTATTCATGTGTTGTAGATGTTTAGCATTAGAGGGGATGTCATCCCACCTCTGTGTTTGAATCTAGCATGTATCATTGACTTTGTATGTAGGGTTCTGTTGTTTTAATGTCAGAGAGCTGTCATCCTATCTGTGCATTAGATAATAGATTTACAGACCTCTTTACTGGTTGCAGCCGGCTATCACATGGTCTTTTGCATCTGCTGGTGTGGTCAGTATCCTCCATTTCCACTAAATCCTCAAACTGTGAGTAATTGGTGGTCTAAAGCCTTGTAGTCTAGGGGTGTTCACCCATGTCTGGGGTTAAGCATAGTAGAAGTGGTTATCTGGCTTGAATATGCAGCATTTCTTTCATTCATCCACCATATTTCCAACATTTTTTTTGAGTTTCTAATGTTCTCGAGCATCTCTGATATACAACCTAGGAGAGTTTCTTGGGGTGCTAACAATTCAAAGAAGTTTATCTTCTTTGAGTTCCAACGGGTGAATGGGTTAAAGTTTGAGATCGCGCGATAGCCATTGATCTGAAGAAAGAAATCAACGGTGCATATTTGAAGCGAAAGGTTGAGCATCAATATATGTGCCAAGGTCGTGGAATGGTGGAAAGGTAAGGGTTAAGTGTGGTTTATGTGTAATTTCAATTATATGGAATTATAATAGAAATAAAGCGGAATATTTATATTATGGTTTAAGTCGAGGTTAACCAAAGTCTAAAAGACCATCCTATGGTTAATATGTGCGGGCTATTAACCAAATTATGAAGAGTCATATAAAGTTCCGCTTAGAGTTTACCAAAGGGTTAGACTTTAAAGAGTCAAATGAAGCATTTCCACATAGGTTTATTGAAGGAGCCTTAAACCTTGATCTAAGAGAATTTTTCCTAAGTAAGGAATCTTTGGGAATTCCTGGGACACAACTAGTGTGACATGCAATTTTATTGCGTACTGTGGGTATATGCGACTTTGGCTACATCATTATGGTATATGCAACTTAGGTTTTGGCATTACCATCTCTCTCTCACTCTATCTCCTCTCCAACCTTGTCCCTCTCTCCCCCTCTCTCCCCCCTCCATATTTGTCTCTCCCTCTCTCACTCCTCTCTCTTCATTCCTCCTCTCCCCTCTCCTTCATTTGATCTCCATCTCTCCCTTGTCACTCCCCCTATCTCTCCACCTCTATCATTTTATGTGTTTGTTCTTCCCTCCATATACATATCTAGAGTTAATGTATATCATGATATATTATATTAATATATATAACAATTTAATTCATATTAAATTTAATATTGTTATTAACCAAAAAATTATATTTAATTATATTAATATAGATTAATATATTTTTTATGGCATGATAAAAATTTATATAAAACTACATCAAATTAATATTTTTAGATAGTATAACTTTGATGTGGAAATATCTATGTCTTTAAAGACTTTAATATATCCATAGGATATGGCTTTTCCCTTTAAAGATTCATTTTACAAATATTTAATTAAAAGAAATATTAAAAGATTTTGAAGCAAGATTTTTTATTCTTTGTGTTGAACTAACATTTTTCCTTTGATTTAAGAGATGTTATTGACTTTAATAAATCTGAGTAAAGAGATTTAATATTTTATCTATTTTGAAATTTTAATGCGGCAATGTTTTTTGTTAAAGGTAAATTTATCATCCATTGAAATTCAGACATATGATAAAAGGAACTATTAAACAAATGAGATAATTTATTATCCATTCAAATTATATATAATAATCCATAGTTGTATTTCAATAATTAATTTTAATCCATTAATAAGATTAAAAAGGGATATATAACCTAAAGATTCAAGTTATGTATAATTTAAGATTGAAGCTAATGTTTTGGCCAACATTAATAAAATTTATTTTTATTATTTTCCGAGGACCTGACATACTTACACATCGGGGTCATATTGGGTTTTAAAAAGCATATTGGGTTTTAAAAAGCCGAGTGCAACGATAAGCTATCTATGTTGGCATGAAGGTATATTTTAGAGAATGGTATTTTGGTTTAGGAAAATTTCCTCTTCATAAAACAATGTCATGTTTGTTGGGAGAATCATTAAAGAAGAATGAGATTAGTTATAATACTAATCCAATCTTATAAATTGAATAGTTGGATTTAATAATATATTTCAAATTGCTAAAATAAAATAAAATAAAACATAAAAACTAATTAAATTATAATTTTATTTTAAGTTATGAATTAATTATAAAAATAATAATACAATGAGTTAAACTTATATACTTAAAAAAAACTAATTGGTTAACCTATAATAATAATAGTAGTTTAATTGAAATTTTATGTGATTTTTAACTTTTACCTTAATAAACATTATCTTTTTGGAAAAGTATGGAAATAGATAAAATAAACTTTATATGTTTCCATGAGGTAATTTTTAAGGGAATCACAATTTGTGTTGGTTTCCCTCTGATAGGGCAATGCCATTTGGGTTGGGAGAATGAGAAATACCATATGGCTCCAAAGAATCACTAAAGAGGATGAGACTAGCTATAATATTATTAGTGAATTGTTGGGGCCCTCCATTATAAGTAGGTGTAAATTAATGATGAGAGTCTTTTAAGATGTTAGTGGCAATATAAACATAGAAACAAAACAATTTTTTAATTTAGAGTAGTATTATTGATGAGAAATTTTATGGCATTTTTCTCATTTACTCTTAGATCTCATTTAGTTGGAAAAATATGGAAATAGATAAAAATAAGATAGCCATATAAATTAAATGGTTGGTAAATGTTCATAAAACTTAATTCATAATTAAGATCAAAACACTTACTTCACCGTACATTTCAAGTTGCTAACATTAAAAATATCATAAGAATTAACTAAATTATAAGTTTATTGAAAATAATAATATTACTATTAATAAAAAGGATTAATATATAAGTTAAACATATATACATTTTTAAAAAATGTAGCAAGATTCTTAACCATGGAAATTTACCCTATTTTATCATGGAGATTCCTAATTTGTAAATAGGATATGTTACAATACCATGGACCAATAACATGGCTTATCAATACCACATGCCCAAAAAACCATAACTAATATGACAATTTTAAAATTAATGAATTTAATTAAAATGAAAAAAAGACATAACTAGTTTGGAAATCAATTTTAGTCTTTGATTTGTGTACACTATTAAGAATATTATATGGAGGTTAAATCCCTACCAACCACCTCATAATTATTGATAATTAAATTAAAACTGAAGAAGTCCTATTCCAAAATAAACATGCCTATTGGCATAATAAGTCCTTCGTGTTGGCATGGGAAACATTTTATGAGAACCACCCTTTGTGTGTAAGAAAATTTCCTCAACATTAAGGAGGATGAGGGTAGATATAATATTAGTGTTTGAATTTGGAAATGCTCCACCTACTAGAAGGGTGAAAACTAATGATGGTTTCTCATTGCATGTTAGTGGTAATGAAAAATGAAAAAATAACAATCTGTTAATTTAAAGGGATTTCTCAAAGTATTTCCACATTGAAATAAGAAAATGTAGGAAAATGAATAATATTTACGAATATATAATTTTTATTTATATAAAAAGGTTTGAACATTATCATTTTTTTCTTTTACCTTTTTCAATTGTAGACCTTAGGTTGCAGTAGTACACCATATAGCTTATTTTAAAAATAGTTAAGTTATAAAAATATGTAGAATAAAGAGGTGCATATCTTAATATTTTGGATTATGTCAAGACAAAAATATATTAAAAATTGAAACATTTTCTTTTTAATTATATATTTAAAAATATGTATATTCAACTCTATATGTGTTTATAGTTTCATTAACTATGAATTTGTTTAATCTATAGAAAGAATACATCAAAATAAAGATACTGAGAAGTATTCAATAAAAATGGAAGTTTCAATGTATTTTTAGCCCAAACTATTGGGTTTGTCTTCCCATATATATATGTGAGGCAACTAACTTAACAAAAATGTATGCTAGAATCGTCACTCCAAATGTGAATTGGAAAGAGTGCACATGTGTTTTAAGAAAACACATGCATTCCAAGAGAGTGTGCACATTATTAAGAATATGTAATATTTCCTGGAATGCGTGAATATTATTAAGAGTGCACATGCATTCCTAATCATGGTTAACATTTAAACATTTGAATACCCTCTCTCGCCCTTTGTCCCTTTCCTTGCTTCCCTCTCTCTCTCTACTACTATTTTTCTATATGTATCTCTCTCCCCCCTCTCTACTCCTTTCTCTCTCTCCCCCTCACCTCTCTCCCCATATCCCTCACTGTCTCTCTCCCTCTTCTCTTGCCCCCACTTTATCTCCTTCTCCCTTCCTCTCTCCCTCCCTACCTTCCTCCTACACTCCCTTTATCCATATATCCCTTTGTTTCTATCTATCTCCCTTCTCTCTCCCCTCTATTTCTCCTTCTCTCTTCCCGCCACCCCCTCTTTCTCTCTTTCCCCCTCTATTTCACTCTCTCTACCACCCTCCCTCTTGCTCCTCTTTCTCTCTTTCCCCCTCTATCTCACTCTCTCTACCACCCTCCCTCTTACTTTATTTTCCTTTCACTCTAACTCTACTCTATTGAGCTCACCGTCACCCTCCTGTTTTCTCCTTCTCTCTCTTCCTAACAATTCTTTCTCTCTCTTTACCTCCTAGTCTCTTCCCCCCTCTGTCTAAATATAACACTTTATTGTCCCACCCTCACTTCTATCCCCAATCCTCCTCCCCTCTTCATCTCTCTCATGTTCATGTGCATGCTCATTTGCTCAATCTTCCCCATCTTTGTCTCCCTCCTTTGTCATTGTCTCTACCCCTCTCCCCCTCTTCCCCCCCACTCTATGAATACCACGTGCCCCACCACCACCGCCCCCCCTCCGCTTCTCTTTACGTCTCTCTCTCACTAACCCCTCTCTCTCATTCTCTTCCCCCTTGCTCTCCACCTCTTGTTCAATACCTCTCTCTTCCCTATCTTCCTCTCTCCTTTTGTTCCCCTTTCTCTCACTCTCCCCCTATTTTTTTTCTTTATTGTACTCTAAAAGTTTGTATGTTGATGCTACTAGTAGTCCATTACACAGAAAAAAAGATAACTATCTACACTACACAAGCACACACATAGATGTAGTAGTGAGACACCCCTTCCAACATCTTCCTCATCTTAAATCCTTTTTTTTTTTTTTGGGAAGAAGAGGAAAATTTGGACTTAGACATACAAAATAAAAAAGAACTTTGTTGAAAAAAACCTTATTAAAAAAATCATGAAGTCCGAGAATGTAGTGCCTAATGGTTCTTTTTGTTTGACTAGATTTTGTGAATGTTGATAAGTTCTTCTCTTAATGGTGTTACTAGTGGTTTTTTGGTTTTATTAATTTTTGTCAATGTTAATAAGTTCTTCTCTTAATGGTGTTACTTGTTGAGCTTGATTTGATGCTCGTTGATGTTAAGTTGTATGTGTGTACGTTGATTTACAAGATCTTTGGGAATAGTTTGTGGCCAAATATTCAACTAATTGAGGAGAACCCTTTTTTATACCATGCTGCCATTTCCTATTGGTATCCTTTTGACTGGTCTGATCCATCAACCTTTATTTCTTGAGTTATTGTCAAGGTGAGGTTGCTATTAGAGTCGACTAATAGAAGTTTGATGGATATGAGGTGCAAGTCTTTGCAAGTACTGTTCAAATGTTTTCCATTTGTCAATTGAGTACTGGGTCTTGGGCTTATAGCTGGCACTGTTAAATAAATTGAAACTGGAACTGCTTAGAGTCCGAAGCTTTGATGCAGTTTCAACATAAGAGCTTAAACCCCACATGTAACATAAACAAATATGCCAGGACTCTATGTTGCATTCTAGCATATTTCAGAAATTGTTTAAGTTATTTGCTCTATTTAAAATTAAGATATTATAAGTATTGATTAACAAACTGTTTCTATTAGTTGTGGGCACGTGGGAAAATTTACTTTACATTTCTCATGCTCCAAACCCTAGCAAAACTATGTTAAAAAAAATACTACCAAAGTTTTACCCGACCATTCATATGGGAGGGAATTTCTCACAAAAGTTCTCTAAAAATATCGAATATCACCTGCAAAATCGACCATTCATATGGAGGGAATTTCTCCTGAAATATCGAATATCACCAGCAAAATTAATCCAAATTTTTGTTTACAACTCGAAGCCGAAACTAATCTAAATGCGAAAGCGAAATTAAAATTATGATTATCGCTCTCCAAACGCAAAACAAATATAAATTAAACGTGAATGCAAAATTATGAAAATTACTATGAGGATTTTTTTATTATATGTTATAAAGTTATTTAATTTATAAATAATAAGTGTACATATTTAAGATTTATTATTTGTGGTAT